>CM061534.1:186959462-187124813 GCA_030545055.2 Neoaliturus tenellus | reverse complement strand
TGCACCAGTTTTGACAGTCTCTGCCTTCTTTCCTTAGGGCTAAGTTTTGTAAGAAAATATGCCCAGAACAGAAGAGGATCTAAAAGAGTGACTTAGGTTGGAAATGAACCTTATTTCGTTGCAGATGGTACTGAATGTCATGACTCGGAGATACAAAAGGCGAAAACGTTTGCAAATCCTAGGACGCCACAAAGCTGTGACTTAGCTCTTCGTATTCTTCTTAAATTAAATGATTCAGGTTTTCTTTGGTTCCTGGCATATCATCCTGCAAGACTCTGCATTTGATATAACCCCCAAAATCAGGAGCTATCAAAAAAGCTGAGGGGACGGTGAAGGAATTTCTCCATTAAAAGCTATCCAAAACACCAAAATTTATGATTTTTTACAACCATGCCGTTTCATTGCCTCATTAATATTTGAATTTCATACATTGAGATAAATGTCTACTAAGCCTAATTATTTTGCAGTATTTTTTACGTTTTGAACCTCATTGTTTGAGTACGTATTAAATATTTAAATATTGTATAAAAACATCTTCCACTTGAACACGGTCCATAAAAATGGACGTAATTTATTTTTTGTTGAAAAATCTTAAATGTGCAGACAACTTTGTTATATTTTGTCATTTCAATTTTCGTTCAAAATTTATAATCCTTAATTAAAATATTGTTTTAGGAAATGATTACTCAAAGTCCAATCACAATACTAAACATTTATTTATTATACAATGATCTTTGATTATGTACAATTATGTAGATATTGTGTAGATTATGTAAATTATGTACATTATGTAAATAAGTACAAGTTGCATATATTGGTAAGCTGTTTAGACAGTTCGGGAATTATCAAAAGCTTCTTCCAACTTCTTTTATAATCTGTTTTTTAGTTCACCCATTATGGTTTATGTGCATGGTGCATCTTTATGTGTTTAATGATTTAAGTATAAAAATAAAATAGATTTATTATAAGATGTTAATAAACCCATTCCTGTTAGTTCAGTTACTAGATTAGTTCAGAGAGCAAATGTAACCCTAGTACAGGTGCATTAGGGATTAACTTATCTAAATTATCGATCTTGACCAACCGTAAGTACTTACACGGTATTTCTTTGTCCACCCTCTAGTGTTACGGTAAATGTCAAGGATCTCCGGGAAAACTGGCTGTTAAAGCAATTATATCAAGTCATCCAGTTTACTTGTTGTCCTTCAGTGCAATGCTGTCCTTTATGCTGAAAGATGGCTAAAGCACATTAAATACGTGCAGCTTATACCGTACACTACCCCCATTGTTGCAACTACAATTGAGTTGGCTTTGCAATCAAGGTTGACAAGAATGTCTTTTGAATGATAATGGACTTTGGTGGGATGAATAATGAAAAATTACAATCTAGAAATGTTGGTTATCGCGGTAAAGTATTTTAGTCTGAGAATAGCATTTCTAAAGTTGTAATGTATAATTTCACTTTGTATTTCACTGTATAAGTTTTGTATTGTACTGTCACTGGACCCTAAGAATTTCATAAAGTAGGCTTTAGTGTTGCCAAGCTTAGTTCTAATTGTCTTTTTTCAATTATCTCTTAGAATTCCAAATTTGTAATGGTTTAGAATAAATTAAAATTGTTATTTAACTAGTTTAGTTTATTTCTAGTTGTGACTATATGGTAATTACTTTCTAGTGAACTGGGCGTTCTAGCAGAATAATAAGGGTTACATAAATGCATGAAAATAAAAGTATGATATTATTACGGTCAATATCTTGCCGTATTTGGCTTGATGGAAATATGGCTACATGCTCTTATATATTTTAAATTTACTTTCTAAATACAGGGAATTATTTTCAATAAATCATTGTAGGCAGGCTGAATAACCTTTTATACCATTCATTATTTGAAGAAAGGAATGCAAATTCAATTTGGAATATTGATTAGGAACAAGAGGACTAATTTAACAAAAAATTAGTAAGTCTCGATTCAAACCTCTAGCTTGATACGCAACCGCAATATTGCGGTTTCTTCATCCAGACATATCTAGAAACAAAGGAGAGACCCGAATTTTATATAGAGTTATTGACTTTGGGTATTATTATTGGTATCGGTGGCATATTGACATCCTTTTATGTGAGTCAGTCATCCTAACCACTATTTCCAGTCAGCAACCTACCCATTCCGCTAGTAAATACTATAAATGGTCTTCAACAGGATTTTGCAGGTACAAAAAAAATTGTCCCTTCCATGAGGATCTCAATTTCCCTTAAACTAAAGTTGCAACCAGTTGCGAACTTTTAGTTGGGGATACAAGTTACGAGTTGCCAAAACATATAGTATGTTGTCTGTTACAATAAAAAATGTCTCTTCCCTCATGATCCAATTGTGTTCTATACATCATGGGGTGGATTTCGATTGGAGGGAATGGATACAAAAAACTGAGGAACATGAGAAGACAGTCCGGTTGGTTGGCCGGTCAGAGGGTAGACCGTGCCGCCTTTTTCATCCTGAAATTAGATGTCAAATGAGCGACGGAGCTAGGTCTCCGAATGCTCAATTGGCCGTCTGCTGTCCTGTTTCTCATCCTTGCCTTCCTCCAATATCCTGTTTTGCGGGAGCGTGTGCAACATCCTAGTAGAGGAAGACGTTCATATCGGTTCGATCGGGGTCTCCTCGTAGGCCTATTAACAAAAGCTGTTCTCACTTAAATGTACGATTACAATTGGTCTAGCTATTTCTTTCATAACTACTCCTCACCCAAATTTCTTTTTGGGAATGTTGACGATGACGAGTCACATATCTCTTGGCTGTTGTAGAGTATGCACAACGGGTCTAGAAGCCTCGCTCCCACAGTAATATTTGACACTTAAAACAACTCTTTTGCACTATTTTTTTATAGTGTAAACATAAAAAATAGGAACACTATATAGGAACACTATAGTTGTGTTCCTAGAAGAAATTGAGACAGTTTACAGAGGACTTTTGTCCCTTTCCCAAAACCTTTCTCCTGAAACTAGCTATAAAATATTACAAAATACGGTATTTCAGGTTTCATGTCGTCCTTCAGGTGGAATCTCCTGTATTTCTCCTGTGAATGTGGAGGGCAGTCTGTCTCTTACTCACAGAGAGAAGGTTACATGAAACAGACTTAGCACGATTTATATGCTGTTTTTGCACCAGTTTGTCTATGAATTGATTATCGCCCTGCTAGAATTCTAATATTGCAATAATCAATCCAGAAGGGTGGAACTACTTAAGCCGAAACCTAACCATAATGACTGTACGTCAACATTGGAAGCGGCAGATGCACCTGCCGTGCACGGTTTCATTTCAGGTATCTGGCCGACCACCTCACCCGATGAGAGACGGGAGCGATGTGACTTAATTTTTGGAAATAAACTTGACTTTGACTTAATCTCTACACCATAAGGGTCATTAGCTGGATACCAACAGTGTAATGGTATGCCTCCCACCGCCGGGTGTGTCACACCAAAGACCCTGTGGTTTAAAGACAACATTTATTTTTTGGAGTATTATATCTCTCTTTTGTACCAGTGAACTTAATTCAATAATTTCCACACTGGAGTGGGAAGAAGTAACTATCCGAAATACAAATGGGGAATGACACAAAACCATAGTCTTGTGGCTGTGGAGCCTAGTTTCAAACTTTGGTTCACGAAGTCACCAAGTACTTACTGTTTTCCCCGAAGGGTTTGTTGGTCTGCATAGTGCAAAAGAATCTCGTCTACAAAGGCTAAGCACTCTGCTATTTAGCCTTATAAAGAAAGATCCACAATTTTACTTTTTTTTGTAAAAACCTCCACTGCCCGTCACCATGGGCCATTACGCCTGTGCGGTAATCTAAAGACAGCAAGGTACGGTTACGGCATTCACAGTCACATAGGCTAGCTAGAGGTGAAAGCTCATGTTTGTGCGTGTGTCGTCGCCCGGGATCGAACCGGGGACCGATGCCTTATGAGGCCAGAGCTCTAGTCAATGGCTCTACCACTGAGCTGCCGGCAGGAGTTCTGCACTGCTGGTTATTTTGTTTTCGTATTTTCAAAACTTGTTGATTCCCTAATAAAGCCATACAGTTAGGAATCGGTATATGCACCTGGTTTTGTTTACACGAGACTTACGTCAAAAACCTCTTCTTCTGCCCCCAGGCGGTGCAGCCGCTGACAGCAGTAGTCCAGCTGCGCGGCGAGGGCGAGGTGTCGGGTACGATCCTGATGGTCCAGCCCCATCCTCCCAACGGCCCCGTGTTCGTCTCCGGCAATATCACGGGCCTCTCCCCTGGCAAACACGGCTTCCACATCCACACCTTCGGCGACCTCCGGGACGGCTGCAAGAGCGCCGGCTCACACTACAACCCCTACCAGGTACGCATATTCCAAGCTTTCGAATCACTAGTCCAACTCCAAAAAGAAACATACAATTTCATAGAGAGATCTTCGTACTAAGCGAAGCTCCAACGGATTTCCACGATTAATTTTTTTTTTTTTAAATACTATGAATAAAAATTAATTAAAATTTAAATCATACATAAATGGATAAGATGTTCTGATATTAAAATTTGAATCTGAGTAATTATTATCTGTCTTATAGTTTTCTGCAAATACTAGTTTTCAATAAAATAGCGTACATGCTAAATTCAATCAAAATAACTACATTTACATTAGCAAAATATAGAAATTAATTTTCCTCCTTTAAAAACTACTAAGAGGTTTTAGGATTAACGGTAAATTTACAAGAAAGAGATAGCTGACTATAAACAACTTTTTAATTCAAATGATTAAGTTTATAAAGGAATAATAAAGTTTTAATTTTTAAGTTTAAGTTTAATTTATTAATGGTCATTAGTTCAAGGTCTGTGAGAGAGTCCTTCTGCAAACGCGTTAACTCAGGCATTGAAATATTCTTATCTGTAGTGAATGGTACTAATGAACTCTTGTCGATCTAGTTTTATTTCTGGTCTGCTGTTTAAGGTTTGCGTTGGATTATACAACTTTCACTCTAACTTAGGCTTACTAGGACCCATAAAAGAAATCTATTTCATTTCGTTTGGAATTGCTCTGTATATTTTTTATCGTACTCTTATCTTCAACTGGACTAGTGGGTTGTTTAGGGTGAACAAGTGATTTACTCGCGTATGCTGATTAATTACTATGTTTTTAATGCATAAAAGCCGAGCCATTGTGATAAACGTTATATAAAAATCAAACAATCCGAGCATAATTAAATCAAACAGTGTAAAATACTACAAAAAAAATAGAAATGTAAATAAAAAATAAATAATCATTTTCTTGTTGAACAAACCTTTAATGTTCACACTTAACACCTTTATAAACGCCAGTCAGTAGTTTATACGTTTTTCGATAGCTACCTAATTCTGATTTGTCTTATTCTCTTTCCCCTTTAGTTATGTTCTATCTCTATCTACTTTTGCCATCCCATTACGACTATTTCCATTTCTTTTCAAACTCCCGACAGTAGTGACATCGGACGGTAGTCGCACGCACCACGACGCTCGCCTCCGTTGCCTCTTCTGCTGCCCGCTGCTGCTGCCTCGGTTGTTGCCTCGGCCGAGGTCGCCGCCGCGTCAGTCGTGAGGCCAAGTCGTGGTCTTGTGATCTAATCTCCAGATTTATTTCCGAGTCCACTCCCAGTTAGCGGGCTTCCTCGGGCGCGATATTTCCCAAGCCCGGGGGCGAAATGCTGAACAGTGCAGCAAGCATGCAGATTAGAGGAGTTCAGAATTGCTTTGGGAATAACATTTGTGTGTTGTGGAGTGTCAGAGGGGCTAAGAATTTAAATGTTTGGCCAGACTGTGCAAAACAAACATTTTCATTATCTTTTTTTATTCGCTAGAAACTCTGTTAGACCAAAGGTACTTCACATTCTGCCAGTAGAGGCCTAATTTGGACATACTCTTTTTAAATCATGTTGATAGCTTGAAGAAGCAAAGATATAATGAGGAAATTCCTCATACAGATTTGAAGAAAACTTAAAGTTTTTCAATAGGGAACTGTAAGTTGTCGTGGGTAGATAATATTGTTGTCTAATAGGACATGTTATTCAATTCGATATTTCCCGTAGTATTAATTTAGATTAGTTCCATATATCCAACATATAAAAACTTATTAATGCCTTTATAAATTCTTAGTGAGATTTTAGTAGAGGGTAATAACAGTTTTTCTGACTAACGTATTAAAAGAGGTTTTATATATGCTCCCCCCGGTAAGAGGTGGACATTAATTCTACATTCAAGTTCTGAACAGGTGTGTAAAAGAGTATTAACTTAAAGTGGGTTACAGCCTTTACTATGCACTTACGTATAAACTATTTTAATGGTTCCAAGAAATCGTAATAGTGACGAGGGAGTTAAGAATTTACTTTCCGACGGAGAGAAGTCTCAATTTGGCCATTCCCGGTCTTGAGGAATTACGTCAGTGTATAAGACGAGCTCAGGGAACAGTGCCCTCTTGAAGCCCCTCTGGTCACGAGGTCATTGATGTCGCCTTTTAAACCTTAGGACACATATAGAATAATTTAACGAGTGGAAAAACTTTGAGTAATATAACATTTATTTTGGTATTTTCATGAAACTCTTTTTACATTGTTTGTTAGAAAGTTTTTTTAGGTACCGTACCCTTATTTCTTCTACAAATATATACCAAAGGATAAAACTATATTTTATTTTTTATACATTGTTATCACCTGAAGAAGGGATAAACAAATCTCAAAACAAAAACGTTGTGAAAGTTCCCTTTTCGTGATCATTCATGAAAAATGTTCCAACAATTTCCAAATAAGTATTCATTTACAAAAGTGCAGTGAGTGACGCCTGTTCCCTGTTCCAGACGAACCACGGCGGGCCGGTGGACCCGTTCCGGCATGTCGGCGACCTGGGGAACATCGAGGCGGGCGAGGACGGCGTCGTCAACCTGCAGTTGTCCGACCACGTGATCTCGCTCAGCGGCCCCCAGAGTGTGCTTGGTCGCAGCGTCGTCGTCCACGAGAAGGTGAGGAGTCTGGAGGAAATGGTTGTGAGGATGGTGATTATAAACCAGACAGGAAGCTAAGAACGTTTGCTATCCATGCTCGTCAACCTAACCCCCTTCACCGCAACTTCGTGTTGGGTCAGTTATCAAGCTGAGCCGCGAGCTTCATTATTGTGCGACACGCCTTTCATATGTGTCCAATGACACTTCAATGGTGTCCCGTTGTAGCTCTCACCAAATGTAAAGTGCAAAGTGGCACCGTAAGAGCTTAATCCACCTAGAGATTATGCAAAGGTAGAACCAATAAAGGCAAATGCCAAACTGTCAAAGACTAAAACTCGCCAACAATTTACTGGCAAAGGCATTTTTTCTAAATTTAAAAAATGCTCTATCCCATGCATCGGTATGTACTTATTAAAACCTACAAAACACTGTTGTCTATCACAATCCATTTGTGTTGTTCTGTATTGCAGATTTTGTCCATTGAAAGGTTCCTTTAAAATCGGTATGTACTTATTAAAACCTACAAAACACTGTTGTCTATCACAATCCATTTGTGTTGTTCTGTATTGCAGATTTTGTCCATTGAAAGGTTCCTTTAAAATCGGTATGTACTTATTAAAACCTACAAAACACTGTTGTGTATCACAATCCATTTGTGTTGTTCTGTATTGCAGATTTTGTCCATTGAAAGGTTCCTTTAAAATCGGTATGTACTTATTAAAACCTACAAAACACTGTTGTCTATCACAATCCATTTGTGTTGTTCTGTATTGCAGATTTTGTCCATTGAAAGGTTCCTTTAAAGTCGGTATGTACTTATTAAAACCTACAAAACACTGTTGTCTATCACAATCCATTTGTGTTGTTCTGTATTGCAGATTTTGTCCATTGAAAGGTTCCTTTAAAATTTGGCATTTGGCTTAATTTTTTCTCTCTTGGATTGGACTACACCTTTACAGAACTAAAAACAGGCGCCATATCGCACTTTATATTTAGTTGGAGTTTCAATCCGAACATTTATTTTGAAATTTTACATAGCAAAGATGCGTTATCGTACAAAAACAAAACAAGATTCAAAGTGACATGATGAATAGAGCTAAGTGACGCACACGAAGTTGCGGTATTGGGGGATCGGCACCAACCGCGAAACACACAAGTTCTTAACTTTGTGGACAATCCACATACATCTATTATGTATGTAATGTATGTATGAATAATATGTTATGTATGTATGTATGTAATGTTCCATCATTAATTATGTAAAATATAACATGGAGCAGTAATGATTTCAAAATATAATCAAGGTGATGACGCAAAAGGCAAAGCTACATAATAATTGGTTTGTGTAGCTAGTCTTTACAAAATATGAGTCTAGTTCCACAAAGTAAAATAAGGTGAATTGTGATGGCCTCACAGAAATTGGAATCACCCTATGTTCCATGTATATAAAGAAACAAGAGTATTCGTTGAAATTTTAAAATATAATTTGAATTTGATAGTGAGAATCAGGCTGTTGGTTATCTGTCCTGGAGAATAATATATCATTGGGTTTGGGAGCAACTGGTTAACCAAGAAAGAAAACTGGACCCTAGTGGTGCACTAGATATTTTTTTAAATTTTTGGTGTATTTACGCCAGTGGCATTTTTTAACGTTTTGACGGGGAACGGCCCAAACCCCAGGCTTGTTACTATCTAACATCGACCAGTTGTTAGAAAGCATCATTAATTAATAGCCCAATGACAAATGGCAACTGGGTCCGGAATCAAACCTTTAAAAAGCTACTAACTTTTCTCATCAGGATCGAACGGGCAACCTTTGGATTCAAAGGCGAGCACTATAACTACTCAGCTACCCAGCCAGTTAATATTATGATATAGGATATTCCTTTAGGGTTGAGCTGCATTCAATTTCAAAATAAATATTTTAAATTGATACGAGATTAAAAAAGCATTGGCAAAAATGAAAAAGTTCATATACACAACTCGTATGATAAACTTAAATTCTGAAAACCAATAAGAAAACTCAAAACTTGGATAGTTTTGCTGATTTTCGGATTTGTTCTTTATAAGGATTTGTTTCTAAGGATTTGTTTGTTTTGTAAGTAAAAACGTTGATACTATGTTTTGGTTTAATGACAGATACTGTACAAAATAGTCCTGGAAACACCTTTCTTCCCGTTAATGGCACCTCCAAGTTTATTGAATAGTCCTCCTCAACTAGTCCACCAGGAACGGTCGTCGGCATGGTCCACCATCTTAACTCATCTTTATTGACTTCCAGCCGGACGACCTGGGCCGAGGCGGGGACCAGGAGTCGCTCAAGACGGGTAACGCGGGAGGCCGCATCGCCTGCGGGGTGATCGGCGTGGCGGAGAGTGCGCCACCCCCGCCACCCCCGACCCAGCAGAGCCCGGCCCCGGGGGCGGAGGCGGAGGCGGCACCCTACCCGGCGGCCGAGGGGGAGCAGTAGAGGTCGACCACCACACCTTGGAACCTAAAGGATTGGGGGACCCTAGCTCACCCAAGCCAATGTATACAGACCCGAATAAGTAGGGACATCCAATGTTAAAAAGATTTTAGTTTTGCCCCCGAAAACCAGAGTAAAATAAAGCGCTGATGCTAAAATTACTTCTCCTTATTGTCACAGGAAGCGCTCTTTCTGCCTATCAAATGTCAAAATGAGCGTATTTGTTTACAAAAATATCAAAACAATAACAAATATCTGCAAAATTATTCCAGCCGACTATTTCCATTCAACCAATCAGCATGATCCTTGAATAAAAATTACGTCTTGGTAGTGCTATCTGTGTTTCGGGGGCGGCGTTGTCACTCCCCCATAAGGATGTCCCTACTTATTGGGTTCTGTATACATTGCCCAAGCACATTTACAAACGCCCGGACCTGACACCCTTTGTTGCTCACTCTTGCAAACGATAGCTCCGGGACGAAACACGAAATGTTCTATATTCTTTTGTGACCAGTGCTAAATGTCGTGAAAAAATAAATAATAAATAAAAAAGGTTTAGATACAACATATGTGATATTTAATTTTATTATAATTAGGTCGGGTTTTTGTCTTTATTCTTGAAATTAAATGTTGATTGCATATACACCATTTATATCAGCCTAAAACCATTTTCATAGTCCTCTACTGGGACTGCGCGTAATCTAACCAGTATGCGTAGAGCGGATACATTTGTGTGCGTGTGTGCGTAAGAGTCGTTTAATCCCTTAGGTGAAACGGATGACGTGCAGGAGACGCCAAGGGCGGAGATCTCTGGCTGGGTTCACAACACCCTAAACAGTGTTAAGTCCTTACGTTGTTAGCAAAAGGTGCCCTCTTTTTGTACAAATTAATGTTTAATGTTCCAAAATATTACTTTATTACCAAAAGGTACCCTCTTTTTGTCTAAATTATTGTTTAATGTTCCAAAATATTACTTTATAATTGTTTTCGTAGCAATGCTAAATTGTTAAGATTCTTGCTTCCCTGTGATCACAGATATTTTTATGTAAGATGACTGACAACCTAAACAACTTAATAATTTTATCGTCATAAATTTGTTTATAAAATAATTTTAGGATTCATAATTTTTGCATTTTTTGGGTGATGTGGATCCAGCAATTTATACTTTGTAGGCTTATTGTCTAACTTCTTCAAATGAATAAAACCAATAATTTATATCCAAAATTTAAAATAGGTTTCAAGATGTTTAGTAATGCTGTTGCAGAATAAATTAGTAATAGTAAGTAGTTCGAATCATATCGTAAAATCTGGAGTCCAAAACTTTTTTGCTATATTTTTTTATCTGAAATAACTAAATCATATTTTAATTTTGCAGTAAATGTTATGTTGTAAATAAATAAGTAATTTTAAAATCTGAAAATTGTACATCTTAGAATAAATATTTAGTGTAAAATATATTTTACCCCTTTTGTGTCTTTTTATTTCCCTACATCTATTTTCAAATATTGATAATTAATTAGTTATGGATTTTTAACTAGTATATTGTATGAATATTATTTTTTAAAAGACCGAATTGGTTTAACATACAGTAGACAAAAAAAAAAAAAAAAAAAAAAAAAAAAAAACTGTTGATAACATGCGTAATATCAAGATAAAGGAAATATAGGTAAATAAACACTGAAGAAATTACTGAAACGCAAAATTTATACGTATAACCAGATCCTGTTATTTATTAGACGGGTTCGAGGTGTTTTGCCAAGGCAAACATGGTTAATTTCTCCGTATCCGCTAGTATTATACCAATTAAGATGTTGTACGTTACACCATTAATAGCACTGTCGCCTACAGATCAATCAAAACACGCTATTCATCACAAAATAGCGTTAGTTCGCTGCAGGAATGCCAACTGCCACTTCAAGTGTGACGGATGGTAGTGGTACGACTGCTTGCGTCAGGGTGTTGTGTGTAGCTAAATTAGCCTACTGTGTCCCCGTATATTGTTGTTATACTGCTTGCAGTACATTTATATTTTAGCCCTTTTTGGAAACATTTAGAAAATTTGAAAGCTTAGCCAATAGTTAGCGTTATAATGAATTTGCAGGAAAGAATTTTTATTTTGTTAATGTGGGTTACTTAGGCTATACTAAATGTAAAGACAATGAATAAACACGTATATAATTTTATAAAAGAAAAATTTACAATATTTTACTTGTAAAATTTCAATACGAACGTTGTTATATAATAACAGTGTATGCTGTGGATTCCCTCTTCTACTGAAAACAATTTATTAAATCTAACACATTTTTCCAAGGTAAGATTACCCCTTCCAGCTTCTTAGCTTCCCTGTTATTTGGAAGGACTCATATAGAGAACCTTATTTTTGAAGAAACCAAAGAAATTTTCTCTATTTCTATTATAAGTTTAATATTACTGAATTAGTTTGTTTTAAAGGTATTTTAGTTGTCACCATTGGAAAGAAAAACTAAAAAAAATATATTTGTACATTGGTTTAGCTAAATATAAGACGTTTTTAAAATCAATTGTAAGCTTTTTTAAGAAATAAATTTTGAGAGTCCGCGTTGGGAGTGCCCTTGGGTATGATTAAACTATTGTTCAGCCCTAACAAATAAATGTATAGGTGCTTCATCCAATTGTAGAATGAGATTTGCAGATGTTACTTCATTATTATTAGAATAATCTTCTTTAATCCTGGTTATAAAATGTCGTTGTAATGACAGATTGGGTAAAGTGATACTCCAACAAACAAAATGCTTTCCTCCCTTTCAAATTCCTCCATTGCACAACAATTACAACAAATTAATAAAAAACATCTGATACACCTCTAAAGAAATAAAAATAAAACTTTTAACATTTTTCTTTACAATGGTAACAACTAATATAGTTTAAATCAAATTAACCCAGTAATATATATAATAGAAATGAGGAACGCTGTTAGTAATAACCCTTGGAGCGGGTTATACATATAGCTTATCATAAGTTATACCCTTGGAGCCATTCGCGCGGTTGATGCATCTTTGGCTACGTACCTAACTCAAGACTATCGCGTATTTGATGCTCACCCAAAAATCACTTATGCAGTTATACAAAAAGCATAACTTCCTGTGTTACTAACATAACGATAGCTTACTTATCAACTAATCACTTATCTATTAAATATCACTTATCCAATATCAGTATTGTAACATTATATCATTTATTCAATATAACTTATAACAATAAATCATTTGTATGGCAAAAATTTCACAACAATAGATCACTTATCCAGTACATTATTAGTCTTCCAACAGTATCACTTACCCAATTTGACACATTAAACTTATGCAGTACTACTCATCCAATACAACGATACCTCCATTATTATTATCGGTATGGATGTAAGTAGGCCTACTCACCAAACAAAATATCAATATCCCGTACAAGTCTCCTTACAAACAATAGATCATTTATCAATTATAACACATCTAACAATAAATCACCTCCCAAGCAATACTAAATTAGCAATATATCACTTATTCAGCAATACCGGTACTCACACAACAATAAATCCATTAACCAGCATTACTCGCACAAAAGATCACTTATCCATCAATACTCATTCTACAATAAATCACTTATCCATTAATACTCACACAACAATAAATCACCTATCCAGCAATACTCACACAACAATAAATCCTTTTTCCATCAATACTCACACAACAATAAATCACTTATCCTTCAATACTCACACAATAATAAATCACTTATCCAGCACTACTCACACAATGGATCACTTATCCATCAATACCACACAACAATAAATCACTTATCCATTAATACTCACACAACAATAGATCACTTATCGATCAACACCACACAACGATAAATAGCTTATCCTTCAATACTCACACAAAAATAAATCACTTATCCAGCACTACTCACACAATAGATCACTTATCCAGTATTTTCCCATCTCGTAGCTACCTGTAATCTCACAGTCTGTGTTTACAGACTATTACAGAGACAAATAGGGTTCCTAACTATAAACAAGGGGGCAGCTAAGATGAGGTTGGTTATTACCGACCCATTTCAGTCTTCTCGCTCGTTCGCCCACTAATTAATTGTAATATAGCCTCATTTGACAAGCCGCCTGCTCGTGTGTCTGTGTGTGTGTGTGTGTGTGTGTGTGTGCGTGTGTGTTCCCGTGTGGGAGTGTGGGTGATTACTCCAATCATGACCGGGCGTCGGCCGTCGCGTTACGCCTTATCTAATAACAGGATCCCTGTCCGGAACGTGTCCAAACATCCTTCAATGTATGAATAATTGTTTGTTAACGACCCGCTCGAGGCTACCACGGCCCACGGAGCCCGCGGAGAGGCTATCGACATTCTTTCTCACCTATCTTGTCCGATGATGCAGGTGGTGTCAAGAGATAAGTGGGGGGTTTCAGTTTATGGTCCACGGCGTAAAAAGGGGAAAATTGCTTTTCTTTTAATATAATCTGCAACTTTAAACTAATGAATATTACTTTCTACTAGTGACAATGAATGATCATTCAAGATATTAAGTTGTATGTATAATACAAAAAGGTATTTAGTTTATACAGTACTTGCTTACCCAGCATGCTTCACACGCAACTTGAGTAACTTTTTGCCCTTCAGGCGAACTCGCTAGCTACGCTAACTTCCTGTCAGGTCTAGCTCGTTTGCTACGCTCACTCACCGCAAGTCTATATTATCGTCTAGTTTTTTTTTTTTTTTTTTTTTTTTTTTTTTTTTAATCTTTTTACAATAAATGAGAACGCAGCTGTTTATAAAATTAATGATCCTTTGAGTAATCGTTAGAATACAAAAATGTTGCTTCCGTAAGAATAAAATGGTAACTTTGAGAACGTCTAGGCCGTAGCCTTTTGTAAATATTAATATGAAAATAGTCAGAATTTCCTATTTTAAGCCTAAAGAATGAGTATACCAAATTTTAGCACTCTAGCTAGTCGTGAAGTTGGAGAATTAGCGATGAGTCAGTGAGGAAGGCTTTACCTTTTAGCGAATTTCCCATAGGGAATAAGCTATTACCGTAGGTCTCATGGTAAGACCTAAGCCCGGGACCATGTTACTTTTTCGTTTTGAGGTGCCCAGAGACCAAAAATAATAGTCATTAAAATTTATATATATATATATATATACATATATATATATATATATGTATATATATATATATATGTATATATATGTATATATATATATATGTATGTATGTGTCCCTAGACACGATAACTCGCGTAAAAATGGTCCGATCGACACCAAATTTGGTAGAGATGTGTAGTCCTGCGTTTATTCGGATGAGTTCGAAAACCAGACATATCGACCTACCGGAAGGGGTAGTTTTGGGGGGTTTTGTACCCCAAAAATGGGTTTTTTGCATTTTTCATATGTAAATTTTAAAAATTTTAAATTTTTATTTTGACCATTGGATTTAGCTCAAAAAAACACACAATTTAGTATTTGGAAGCTTTGCTCTATCTCCATTGGTTACCGAAATATTACAAAGTCTAAAGACAGTACATTGTCTTTTGGGGCTCCAATGTTAATCTTATGGAGAATAAGGATTTGTTAATATTTCACCTATTAACCAATATTTTTGGATGAAACTTAGTATTTAGCTTCATTTGGTTAAGATTCATCCATTTAAGGTAAAAAATCTTGGTTTTTGTACTTATCATGGCAGCAAACCTGCATACTCTTTTCCCATGTTAATCATATGGAGAATAGGCAAACTCTTTTATTATGGACAGATATTGATGAAACTAACTGGCTTTATATGGTGGAAATAAATTTTTTCTATGCTAAAAACCTACTTTTAGTGTCCCCCATGGCAGCATACCTACATACTCTTTCCCTATATTTATCTTAAGGAGAATAGACATTTATTTCCCTATCTATGAGCACGTGATGAAATTTTGTTTAAAAGTTTATCTGGTCAAAATTAATATTACTATAATTGGAAATTCGCTGAGTACGCAGGTCTGCTGCGACGGGGGGTATTATATGTTTAAATACGTGTAAGATGGAAATACACTATGACATGATCTATTGTTTTCAGTGTAAATAACAATTTCAAATAAAATTGTATGATTTGTAGAATAAACCGTTATTCATGACAATGAGCCTCTCTCTATTAAAAAGGAATAGAAATAAATAATATGTTATATTATAGACTATCCATTTAGAGTATTGGTCACAAAGTACTAGTTAATTCCTCCTATATATTATAGAGATTAATATGTTTTAAAACGAAGATAAACAGTTTTTTATGGTAAGAAAATTGGGATGTTTTCCAGTTCAAAGAAACGTCGATTAAAAATTTCAAATACATAATTAACGAGGTAATTAAATAAAACGTTATAAAAGAAAATATTATATAAATTTACATTTAATCTTAAGTTTTATTATCTATACTTTTGTTTTACAGTCCCAACCTTCACAACGGTCTAAAATTGCAATTAATGCGACTTGCATTGGCCTTTATTAATTCATTTTTACCACTATGCTCTTTAAACTTGTACCGTAACAGTAAATATCATTTTTTTATATCAATTAAAATCAAACATTTATCATACATTGTATATTTATATTTAACTTAACTTACTGGCTTGTCTTGAAACACCCCTGTTTAGATGGGATGGACTCTTACTCAGCCTTTTGCCACAGTTTGATGAAAATTAAGTTTTAAACATGTCTATTTGAATGCCAGCAGGATAAATGAAAACACCTTCTGTGTGAGGTAGGATTAACTTATTTATTTAATTAGAATAAATGTGCCAGATTCAGTATAAAATTGTACTTTATTTTTATGAACAATGTTTTCAGATTAAAACATTTTATTTTGTTAGATACCAAAGAAGGTTTGATTTTGTTTGTTTAGGGTTCAAGATAGGAGGACTGTTGGCAGATTCCCAAAATAAAAATTGCATTTTATTTCGAACTAATAAAGTGTAAAAATGAACTTAGATTATTAAAAAAGACATTTCATTGTAAATTTCGTAATAAACCAAGTTAAATAACAAACTGAATATTTCCAAAATTAATTATGTCCTTACATAAGGTACAAACTACATCTTTCACTGCCCTCATAAAATCCATTGCTACATCAATATATTGTGTATATAGCTTAAAGAATACATCATGAGCAAAAAATTGAATATTATAAGAAATATAAAAAGTTAAAACCATTATCTGAGACTATGTTGTCTTAATATTGTTGGGATTTTGAAAAACAACCCGAGGCAATAGCGTACAAAATTAATCAATGACAAAGTAAAAAAATTTACCCTTATATATAATTTTTAAGCTTCGCGAATCTTCTTCTGCCATCTATCAGAGCTGCCAACGAAACCAATTAGCTTTGTTAATACAGCGGTAACTGAAAGTGATTGATTCGAATAACCGACGCAGCGTTCTCTCAGTGGAAGGTCCGAGTAAATGTAGATTTAATTAGAGTGATAAGAATTCGACCATTGCAGTGATAAGAATCCCATCACCGTCCGTTTAATCACAATCACATGGAGCTGGCAGTTGGGGTTGAACGGGAATTTGAAGTGGCTGAGAGGTAAAAAGTAGCGTCGAAAAAGGTAATGTGTAAATTGGGATTTAATTTGGCTTCGCGAAATTAGATGGTATGTTTAGCATGGTTTAAAGTTGGCTACGGTATATAAATGAGGATATTAAGTTTTTATTTTAATATTTACAATGTTAAATGCAAATTAGAACATTTACAGTGTAAAAAATTTTATTGTGATGTTATGGTGAATAATTGATTAACAAAAATATCTGATATTTATCACGATAAAAAAAAAATATTCGGAAGATATTGGGGAAGTCTTTTAGAAAATGTAGAAAAAATATTGAATTGAGTGAGAGAAAAAGTGGGCAATGCATGTTGTTGCGCATAACATAAAATCATTATAGCTAAGCTCCTGACATGTAGGATGCAGAACGCCCAGCACAGCAGTACTGCTTTCTGCCTTTCTTTAAGTGTAAGATAACAGTAAACATTATGAACTGGTTTTGTTACACACATTGTTAGATTTTTTTTAAATTTTACAATATGATATTAGCAATTTTATAGATTTTTAATAATGACTTTTAAAAGGTATTGATGGTAATGGGTTTTATCATTAAATTGATGATATGTCTTATGATTTCTTCGTTGTTTATCATTTGTCAATTTACTAACTGTTCCATTGTGGATATGAATTCAATTTTAGTTTATCAAACAGTGTAAATATATTGTTCCAAATAACCAAGCGTCTTCTTTGGTAAAAATTATTTAGTTTTTACAAATAAATTTTATAGTTAATGAAGAGTTTTAAATAGCAAAAAAAAAAACAAAGATCAAAATTTGTTAAAAATATTTTGAGTAACATGCTATTTAGCAAATAATAAAAATATTATGATATAGCCTAAAATAATCAAGCAATTGAAGTGATGAATTGATAAAAATATAATGGTCAAGAAGAGTGATAATGGCTAATTTAAATGATTTAAAATAAAACGTAGGTGTTTAACATTTGAAAAGTAATTTTCTCTATTAACATGGTGCATTTATTGAATCATAAAAGTTTCTTATCAGGGAATAAAGAAGGCAATCGGAAGCCATTTGGACTGTTCCCCTTGGCTTCCCAGTTGGCTCAACACCAACAACGCAAACTACGACGAGAAGGAAGTACTTTTCCGTAACTGATCTTCTTTATGATTGCAATAAAACTAATAGTAATACTGATAAGTATAGTGGTGCATACGTTTATGTACTGTATTTACAAATAAAATTGTATTGGTTAAGAACTTACTTGTATAGCTTATTAAACTGTAGTTCACAAAATGAAAAACGTATTTAAAAAATCCAACTGTTTATCCAACTGATTATTTAATTATCTTGAAAATGGGACATTAAGATTTAGTATTCATAAATTTGTTATCCATTTTTTTTATGGTTCGCAAAGTAGCAAACTTCCGTTTATTTGGCTTACTGTCTTCAGATGTTTTTCTTTTTCTTTTTAAAAATTTGTTTTATTATAACTATATGATTTTTTCCAGCTTATGATTTTTCTCCAAACTTTAGATGTATTGAGTATGATCCAAACGAGAGTTACCTTGTAACATCCGTGAGAGGTGTTCCGGTTTGCACGGATAATAAACAATTTTCTAAAATTTCACTCAGCGCCTAATAAGCACACAATGAGGAAATCATAATCCTGGTTATAGCTCCACAAATCAACAGCCTACACAAGATCGTCGATGAATTAATGTTGTCTATACTTCCCTGGTGTCTTTGAATCTCCGATGATCATTCCCTAATAAGTAGCATCCGTTCTCATATCATTAATGACCAAACGCTTTGGGGGGGGGGGGGGGGGTGGTTTACTAAGAGTAAATAAATTACATTACGCCATAATGCCTACATAGAACTTTATCAACGTATCTCAGCAAAGGAAATGTACACAAATCAACATCAAAATTATGTCAATTGGAAGCGCAATAGGTTTTGATAATGAGTTAAAAACAACTTTTTATAACGTTATGTGAAAAAATCTATAATCTATAAATTAATACGCAAGCATGTTTCGTTTCCTCCTTTTTTCTCAGCTTGTGGGCAACGTAGGAAGAACCCGCGCATGCCGTTAGAAAGGTATAGTCCTGTAGATTAATAAAATCACATTATAATTCACATCGGATTCCAGGGCCACGCCACACACTGGTTTCAAAGTTCCAATGTTAATCTTATGGAGGAAGGAGAATTGAATGATTCATTAGACAGCTGTTGTAAAAACAACTACTAAAACAGGAAGAACAGATGTTTTAATTCTAAAATGTTTTTAAGCTTCTTGGGTCCAGATCAAATGGAATTTTGATCGAATTTGGATCAGGTGGCAATTTCTAGTTAAATTTATAACATTTAAACACCATCCAGTTAAAGGGTACAAGTAAATCTAGAAATGAACAATGAAATATGTAGCCTAGTATCTTTACATCTCCTACAAAAAAAGTGAAGACCAGAAATTTATTAATAGCAATTTTGTAATGGCTTTCAATCCAAGGAAATAAATTTACATTATTTTAAATAATCCCCTGCCAAGATACGTTGATAAAGTTTTATGTAGACATTGTGGCGTAGTGTGATTGAAACTTTAGTTTCACTCTTAGTTCTTTCACTCTGGTCTTCACTGTAACAACTATAAAACCAACCATATTAAAATGTACACATGGTTTCTTTCAACCACTTCAGGTAAAGTTATACCTATTAAAGTTGACTTATTTTGTGGTAAGATTTTTGTTGCATGAAGGTGAACATCATCATTATACGCATTCTGCCGAGAATATACCGGTTTTATCCACGCGAGTATAATTAACTACCAATTAATTAGTAAATGATAAAAGTTGGAGAAAAATACTCATAAGTGATTGGACATTTTTAGCAGCAGAAACATTAATCGTTTCATATAAGTTGTAGTATAAACCACTTGTGACTGTGATAGATTTCTCCCCAACCTACATCTCACAAAAAAATCTTTACAATACAACTATTTTTCATAATAAAATAAAATTTGCACTTGTTGGGCTTTGCAATCTGCTCCCATCACTGCAACAGAAAACATGGAAGAAACTGTGCAAAATATATAAATGAAAAAATCAGATAAAATCCACGTACTTATTAAAATCATACCCAAAAAACACAAAGTGTTGAGGGGTTGCCAAGTCCTAAAAAGGTATGATATCAAAATTTGTTCCAAGTCAATGATATTGGTTTTAGAATAGCTACTAGACAAATTGATTGGATCTTTTAATGCTTTGTAAACATTCTGTAAAACATTATTGTTTTATCTAGAAACCGTATTTGGCCAGCAGATGTATTAGCAAAGTTAGGCCTATTTACTAATGGGGATATACCGTACTACGATTAATAGGGAAATTCTGAATTTACATATAGTTCAATCCAATCCAATATAAAATAAAATACCACACATCTGCTGGCCAAGTACGATTTATAGATAAAATAATAATGTTTTACAGAATGTTTACCAAGCATTGAAAGATCCAATAAATTTGTCTAGTAGTTATTCTAAAACCAATGTCATTGACTTGGAACAAATTTTGATATCATACCTTTTTAGGACTTGGCAACCCCTCAACACTTTGTGTTTTTGGGTATGATATCATTATTTTTTATCATATTTGGCCATTTTGGTTTTAGCACTAAAATCTTTGAGTTGGAAAACAGATTTAATTAAAATCTTTAAAGTTATTCGTTTGTCTGGTTTTTATACAGAGGAACACTGCTGTCTATTATAACGTAGAATTTAGGTATTAACATTTCGCTAGCAGATTTTTTCAGGAAGTACAATAAGAAGGCATGCATTTTCTGAACACAAGGCAGATACAGCAATAAAGCTTGGAACAACAACACTTCCCAAAATTTGCATTTTGTATGGGGCTAACAGTTTTCTATTATAAGGGTGGCATACCGGGATTATTTCTTGTCCAACAATGCGTTGGTCCAAGCCAAACATTTCAAGCGCAATGGGAAGTAACTCTATGAGGAATTACACCTGTTAATTTGATGAGGAATTGGCAAATATATAACATCATTCCTTTTAATTTGACACAACAATCTTGAAGATCTGTTCAAAGTTAGCATAACAACTAATGAACGCCAACAGGCGTATAGGTGGAGGAGGATAATTAATCTTATTTGGTACCATATAGTCATTCCTCATTGGTTTGGATCAATTTCTTATGTCTTCATTTACTTGTTTCTTTTATGCATTCCAGAGTTTACAATATTTACAAACTCAAATTTCTCTCGAAACGGTGTTTTTAAGATAAAGTTTTTCTATTTGGTTTAGTTTTGTGTGTTATTATTTGTTTTTAATTTTCGGGTTGTAACTAAACCAAAGCAAACGTTCACCGTTGTAACAACAAAGTTACAACAGTGAGAATAAGAAAGATTCTAAAAAGTTCTAAAGATAAGATTTATATTATTTTTAAATGCAGTTATATCGA
Organism: Neoaliturus tenellus; assembly: GCA_030545055.2. Taxonomy (NCBI): domain Eukaryota; kingdom Metazoa; phylum Arthropoda; class Insecta; order Hemiptera; family Cicadellidae; genus Neoaliturus; species Neoaliturus tenellus. The sequence goes on along the minus strand of CM061534.1, from coordinate 187,103,298 downwards.
TAATTCGAATCAACTTATTGGCTTGGACGAAAGTCAACACAATTTTAAGTAAAACAATTTTTTAACACAATCTATAACTGTCAGCTGATAAAATCAATGAATGTCATAGCAGATGTTTTGACTTGGTTTTTAAAACAAATTAAAAGTATAATGTCAAACTTCTGCTTTGTTTACCTTTTAACTTACGAAATGTAAACAAAGATGTTTTATGAAACTCATATTTGATTTGATTTGTGATATTTAAAGTGAATGACATTAATCTTTGTACTCAAAGGTTTGTACTACGATCAAATACGAAGATTCCTGCAAAGTTTCGTGTGAATCCTATCAGTAATAAAGACTGTAGCTTTGCTTAAAAAATTAAAAAGGTTTTTGTGCGTAGGAAACCACATTTCTGATATTTTTTAGGCTACTTTTGAACGCATATATTTTACTTCACTGAGGGTTTTTAAAGTAAGTTTGGTGATTTTTAGTGTTCAATGACCCAGTTAAACGGATGAAAAACGTGAAAAGGTTTAATTAAGGCCTTTTTGTGCCCTTTTGAGAAGTGAAAATTGGCCGTATTCTGCTTCGTGTCTATATAGGCACGCGTCGTCTGTTTGGTTGGGTGGGACTTGGCGACGTGACACGACCGTGCCACTGGATAAAATTCACAAAAGGAAAAAATTAAAACTGTAAAACCGTTTAAATAATAATCCGCTTAAACACATTTAAAAGCACAATCGGATAAGAAATGAGCCAAAATCACAACCCTAGGACTTTATAATAATACGAAAGAGTTCAGTGATTATTTTTTACGAGTTTATACTATAGTAACAACAAAACTGTAGTTGTCAAAAAATCCAAAACAAAGGTCCGAGGCGGCGGTGACGTGGGGCCCGGTTTGACCGCTGCCCAAAGTTCAAGTGCCGGGCCCAGGGCGGGGGCTGGCCGGCAATTTCGCCGTGAAAATTAATTTAAACAAGCGTCGGGCCGGCCGTCGGATCTGATTATGGCCGCCATTTTGTGTTGGGGCCGCCGCCGCCGCCGCCGCCGCCAGGACACTGACTTTACCATCCGCGCCATCTAGGTATCTGGGCATTCTTCAGTTTATATGAAATAAGTTTTGACATTGATTCAGATCAAAATATATAGAAATATTATTGTAGTATATTAAAGTTGAAGGTTTTGTAGAGTAAGTGGGTTGTGGATGGAAATAATTTTCCAAAGACAAAAGTGCAAAAGTGGTATGGAGGTTGACGTCATACCCCGTCATTAATAAGTTAACTACGACTATCTGTAAAATAATCAATATTTATTGGAGAAATTGTAGATAACGTAATTGAAATCAATGTAGGAAATTGTGATTTACAAACTGCACGGGGTGAAATAAAAATGTCTCCCGACATTTCTCGATTTGCTCGTACTTTAACGTATACCGTACTACTGTAGATATGAAATACGCTCCTTATGAAAGTAAAACCTTCATAAGTAGCCTAAACAAGCAACCACGGTGACAGATGCAAACATTCGGGATACTTTGTAAAATGTTAAACAGAGAAATATTTTGTTATTTAGCAGGGCTGGTTTAGCTCAGTCCTGTAATTGCCTGTATTCTAATTTAGCTTACTACAGTACTACATTGAGAATAAACTAGTTTTATTTTTAGGTTAGTTTATCATACTTCTATTTTAATCGGTACAGTTTGTTTCTGCTAAACAAAATTATAATAGACAAACTTTAACATTATAATATAGATACCCAAGTTACAACACACTATATACATACTACAGTGTGAAAATATGTGGACGGATTTATATTTATAATCGATACTAAATGCAATCTACTCTTGGATGGGGGTTTTAGACATGACACATAGGGACACTTTAAGTGTCAGATTTACACATATTTTCATTCGTAGATCAAGTTAAAGGTCTCCATTTGTAGAGAAAAATGTTTCAAATCCCACCTTTTAAAAAGTCGAGTTGAAAATGACAAATTTGAATGTTAACGTTGCGACATTTTACAATTTTGCAACATTTTAAATGATGGTAAAATCCTACATAGCCTGAACTGCATCTCTGAGTTCAGGGGTAAGGAAACTTTCTAAATGAGAATAAATAATCTTAAATTTCCTTATTTTGTGCCTTACTGCTTGGTGTCCCTACCCTTTTGTGTTCTGGTCAATTTGCTATAATCGATCATAAAAGTTCCATACGGCAATTATCAAATTATTAAATTTTAAATTAAGTAAAATAGTATAACTATAACAATTTAAAACGTGAGACGTATTGACACTGACACGATAATGCCTAGAGAAAATTAATCATTAAATCACCATTGTTTAGTTTAACATTTTAGCAAGTTAAAAAAAGGTCTAGTTGATAAATTTATTTTAAATTTTCTCTTAGTAGATAAATGGGATTATATTAAACTAAGTACAGTATAGTACTTCAAAAGAAGTGCAATAGAGTATATATTATAGTTCTATAATAATTCGCGAAACACCAACTTGTGGGTTGTTACATTGATTTAAGCGGGCAGTGGGGGGTTAAATTTTTTGGGGAGTTATTAACGCTATAACCTTTGGAGGGGGGATGGGGATCCCCGGTATACACTTCTCCTTTACGACTAGGAGCCAAGAATCACTAAAAGCTACAAAATCTATGACTATCTTTGAATCTAAATTAGGTTATTAAGACCATAAATGATTTTATGTAACAAGCCTGTTTTAAAGTACTTATGAATACTTGCATAAATAAGGTAGGCAGGTTGCATTAATATACCTTGCCCATCGTCAAAAACAAGCTTAGGCCTATAGTGGAGTAACAGCGTACCTATAGTATACACATGTGACAATCATTTATTGTTTGTTCAAGATAGTTAACTAAAACAATTAAAAAGAAATAAGCGATACATTTTTAAGCAGTTTAGAGTGTAATTTCAATATTTCTAGGATAAGAACTAGGCATAACACCACACCATGTATATCGCTAACACTTTTAATATAATATCGAAGTGATATTTCCAATTGTAAACTTGTTTACTGTAATGGAAAAGCTATATCCTTTATCACCTTGACCTACTGAATGATTCTATTCGAAGCAGTTCCGTGAAAACTATCGCGTCCTTCTGCAAGGTCGCTCGACTGAGAAGGAGAAAACATAAGCCCACGAGTCTACCATTAAAATCACAGTTGCTACGTTGCACGTTACACCAGTCAAAACAAAGTAAATTGTTTTACAATAAATATTTTCAAACACACTCCACAGTGTGTTTGTTTTTGAGGTACCTACCATAATACTAGGGGTACCTGTGCAGCGCAATGCGCTGCATATTTCAGAGTGCTTGGCCATCAAACCTTGTTCCATGGTAATTTACTTAGTTTTTTGCATAAAATTTAAATTATACTGCAAAATAATTTTCATCTTGTAAGCGTTTGATTGATCAATGTTCACCACTTGTTTTCTAACTTATTACTGTGATATAGTGTTGAAATTTTGTGGCATTGTAAATTGTAAGAAAAATTAGACAACTACCCGGTAATGTGTGAAACGTTATGGATCACTCATTGTGACTGTTTTTGTAGTGGTGTATGGAAAAGTAGTTTTTTTTTATAGCGAATGAGCTTACACTAATACTATATAACACTTTAAATCCTTTTAAACTTAACTTTCCAATTTAAAATGGAATTGAAATAAAGAATCACAAAACTGAAGAGATAAACAGTGTCTTTGTTGATGTGGTATTTTGGCTAGAATTTATCTTTATAAAAAACAATTTTGTAAGCTTATTGTAATATACTGAAGGTAAAAAAGCATGTACATATTTTTTTAATATTATAACAGGTATTTTAATAGGCCTATCTTATGGTAGTTGTTCTTTTAGTTCTAAATTAGCTAGGATTACGTGATGGTTCTTATGCCGATTTGTCCTAGATCCTCTGCCTTAACACTCCTATAAAATTTAGAATAAATTCACAGATGTTGGATCTAGATAGTTCACTACACAAAAACGTAGGACTATATGACAGTAAAAGGAAAAATCAATAATTCATTACAACTCCCCGGTCCTGTATGAGCTATGCAGCTCACTGTGACTGTTTTTGTAGCCTAGTAGGCCTAGTGTATGAGTTAGTAGTCGGCAAAGTGAATAAGTCCACATTATTACGATTTATAACGAACTAAAACCTCTTTAACTTAACTTTCCATGGCATTACAGAATTTAAATAAAGAAATCACAAAAATTAAGAAAAACTACATCTTTGTTGGTGCTCCACTTTGATTTGATGTGGCATTTATATTTTGGTTAAAAATTTCTTTATACAAACAATTTTTGCATTAAGCTTGTTATCTATACTGGAGGAGAAACACTTTTAATTAATGTCTCAGGTGTTTTAATATCTTCTCATACATTCTGCAATAAATTTCTAATAGTATCACAGTAAACGGGCTATTATTAAATTTAGACCAACAACCAACTATCCTTTTTCCTACTTCACTACATTTTGAAAACCGATGTGCATAGATTTTAGTAATTTAATTTTTGTTAACTTTTGTTGTTGTTTGTTGATAACCAATCTGATAACCCATAAGAACCACGTCAAAAATTTCAATTTTCAAACTTGTTTTTGTACAGTAAAATTAGTTTTCCTGGGGTTAAGTTAGTAATCTTTTTTGTGTCGAAATACACGTAATTAAAAAAGTTGAAGCAAAACCTACCTGCTAAATTTTAAAGGAAAAGGTAAAACACACAATTTGTTCCACATAAATGGACACTCCTTGCATTTAGTATGGAGATTGTGTTGATATTTCAGTACCAGTAGTTCAACTGCTTCTATTCAGCTATCTTTAAACATGTGTGTGTTTGTTTCATTATCAACAGCTGTTTTATTTTCCAATTCAATATAAATTGTTTCCCATGTTAACCTTATGGACAAAAAATGAACTTTGGAGGCTTCCCGTGGGCTTCAGAATTAAAATATCAAAAATCTAAAACCTTATTGCAAAACTACGAACTGAGACCATTCTTTTGACACCTCAAACTTTAAAATTGGTCCAGAAATAAGGGAGGAGTAGTGTTAACAAAAAAAGGGCATCACGTATTATATATATAGATATATATATATATATATATATATAGATTTATAATCTTTTTCTATAAAGCAAGTCATTTTAAGCTGGTTCAACAGGACCTTGATATGGTCTCAGGTCTGCTAGGCATGGAATGTGAAAGAAACAATTCCCAATTTTAATGACTAGTCAACATAGACACCAAACCTCACTTAAAAATTATGGAATGTGTTTTACAAATTGTAGACTGACCACGTGAAGAGACTAAACACGTAGAAAGAACAACACCGTTTCTGTCACTATTGGCTGAAACATGATAAGTTCCCAAAAATTAACGTTCCGATAAAAAAAGCTCTAAAAATGTAAAATTAAGCTCTCCTAAAAAAGTTTTTTTACCAAAATGAAGTAAAAATTTAATTACCTCCGTTCTTTATATCACAATGTAATTTATATATGAAAAAATCGGTATCCAGTTGGCAAGTAATTGGATTTCTATCCAAATTGGAACATTATGGAACTATTCAAGGTGGGCGAAGTGTAGAAGGAAAAGCGGAATGTAAGCGGAATAAGAATGGGGATTTTTATGGTGTTTACTTCTTTTTTCATGGTCGCCTCTTCCCAAAAGGCGAAGAGTTATTTTACTCATAGTGTGTTATGCTTAGTTCGCGAGAAAAGACATTTTCGATCAGTTTCGCAAAGTAAAACTGAAGGATCTCAGCTTACTAGGCAAAAAATATTGGTGGAAGTCACGATTTCTCATTAACCGTCAAGAAACTCAGAACAATCTGCAATTTTACAAGTGAAGGCTTAAGAAAAATATAAATGCAAAATATTCTCAACTTTCATTTGTACCCTCATTTAAGTACAGAATTAGAGAAAGTGTACGTGAGATTGGTTTTAATGGTAATAACCATTAAAACCATTGGTAAAATTCAACCACACTCTGTTCAACGGGAATGTTGGATTTTTTTATTATCAGATAAAACGCGGGTGAACACCTGTAGTCTCATAACAACACAGCATAATGAACTTAGCACAAGTTGAGTAAAAGCAGTATAAGTTGAGGTAGGCGCTGGGGAATTTGGCCGTTAATAAACTTCCTCTCTAATATTTTCCCAGTAAACCTCCTGGCAGCCCCGACGCCCGGCCTTCCCGACATCGGTGATCGGTTCTAAACCCAGCCTGGACGTGCCTGTGGTCGTATCAGTGTCATTACTATCACCACTCCGGCAGGTGAGGTCATACGGCCTACATCTCGCAGGAATGTCTCTGGGGGCCTAGGCAAAATCGAGGCTGCATTCACAATTCACATTTTGCTGGGTGCTGTGACAAAAAATTTGACATTGATAAAATAATGGTCACATTTAACAATAAAAATCAGAAGATCTCAGTATCAGTTCTTTTAGCTAACCATTGAACCACCGAAGGTTATCATGTAATGCTTATTTGGCATCGAAATGTTTTCTGCTGAACATGCGGCTGATAGGATATAGAGCTCGCCGATGAATTTGACGGTTGCCGAAAAGTGTGTAGCCCTAGAAGGCCAAAGAGAGACCTAGATGTCTTTGTTAATTAGGATAATGAATGATTTAGATAATGAATAACTTGGTATTTGTCATTAGCAAAGCTACTCATCATCTGATCATTCACTCCTTAAACACTTACTGTTCAGTCGTAGGCACCCTGAAATAGTACCAGATTGTGTTGGTGTACTAAATCAAGTATCAAGTATAGAGGTTTTATATAAATTTCTACGGTTCGCCATGACTGAACATTTTTTGGCTATTCATACAATTATTCACAGAAATTCACCTGATTGGTCCTATAAGGTAATCGAGATTCCATTTATTATCAACTTGGTGATATCCTTATTAATTTTCATTGACTTCAACAACACCAGCTGTTGACCAATTAATTCCAATCATGTTGACCAAAACCGGTTAAGGTGGCCATTAGCTCATTTTCAACCAAATTGATTCTCATACGGTGTCGTCCACCGAGCGGCGAGTGTTCTGAGCGGCGAACCTCAGGTAGAAAAGGGTCAAAGGGAATTTGCGGGGAATTTCTCCCTTCGGCAGGGAGAACCTCGCCTCGCGGCCGCGGTCGTAGCGCGAAACGAAGAAAAAATTTTATAATTTTTAAATAAAATTTCTTTTTAGCTATAACTGACTAAAATCATCTGTTATTCTCGATGCAAATGCAAGGTGTCATATTAAAGAAGAATAACGGTGCTAAATTTCCTTGGTTACACTTTGGTAATCTCACTTTGGTAGTTTCATCAAAACTAATGGAAAACTTCAGTTAAAAAATCAAGAAAAACAGATGATTTTAGACAGTTATAGCTGAAATTAGAAATTTTATTTTAAAATTCTAAAAAGATAGCCGACCAGATCCTTTTTTCTACTTTTACAAAAAGTTAAGAGTCAATCTCTATCTCTATCAGGTGATAACTACGTATATGCGATAATTCGTGACAGGCCCACCTCAAAATCTTGGGGTGCCTTACAAAAAAGTGGGCACGCAATCCTGGCTGGCACTAACAATGAACCTTTCGCACTACAGTATTAGTCAACGCCAATTAACTTATTAATGAAGTTTAATAAATATAAGTATATATTGACTAACTTTTAATAACAAGACCCTATGCGTCTTGTTTGAATTGGCATTCACATTGTATTGCATTTACTGTATTAGTGAACTGATGTAAAGACACTGAAAATGCGAGTGTAGGCCTATATATAGGTCAGAGTCACCTGAGAGGTATTGTACATTGTACTCAGAGCCTCTCACGAGTTTCTCCCTGCCGAAGGGAGGAATTCCCCGCAAATTCCATTTGACCCTTTTCTACTTGAGGTTCGCCGCTCAGAACACTCGCCGCTCAAAACACTCGCCGCTCAAAAAACGTAACCTCTCATACTCGGTATTACTTCAACAGAATTTATCAAGGAATTGTATAATTCATACTTGGAACCTTAATGAATCATAAAAAATCAATAACTCCAAAACCATACGTGATCGAGAACTTTTACTCACGATTTCCTAGACTAGGTCAGGGAACCACTGATCTTGGAGAATTAGCCAGCTCTAGCTTGTGGTGATAATCATTTCCTTGAAGATGCATACCTCAAGGTGTTCAACATTCCTTCTGGTTGTGTGCGTGTGTAGCTGTGTATACATGTGTAAATGCGTGTGAGTGTCGGTGTACACACCTATGTAAGAGGTGACCTCAGATCCAGGTCACCAGAGCGAGGATACCAGTTCGCCTCGCCGGCAGTAAATGGCTTGAAGGGACGTAAACTGCGCGGCAATGAAGCTATTTAACTACCGCTGGACGGAAAAGCTACGGGCCCTACTGAACGTGAAGCGTGGGTAACGTTTTATTAAAAGTTTTATTTATTTTTTTAAAGAGTTTTAGAGTATTCCTACTCGGTTAAGCAACGGGATAAGGGGCCGTTATTTTAAGATGACTTGTGTTGTACTGTATTAGATATCGGATTTATGACTAGAACATTTTACTAATAAAGAACGAAATTTTGGGTTCGTTAAGATTTTTTTCATAGAAATATATTTGTTCTTATTTGATTTTATTTATTTCTCATAGTCTTTAATGTGCCATTTGTTATCTTAGCAACTCATTAGGCCTAAACTGAATTTTGTAGTTTTTTACATTTTTATTGTAATCATAACTATAAATAAATCGAGGTCCGCCAATGAAAAACTTTAGGATGGTTTCCAGTCTAGAAAACAAGCATAAACAATTATTGTTTGCTTAAGACAATTGGTTGATACATAGGCAATATATTAAGATAGTAGTCTATAGGGGTTTAAAATTTTTTTTAACAAGACATCTTGTTTTTATTAAACATTCTTTAAATTTCAGAACATTAATCGCAAGAGGTCAGTTTGATTTAAAGAGGTTTAATTATTTTATTAAAAATACAAACTAGTAGTACTAGACAACGTTATATCTTAAAACATATTATTACAGAATTCAACAATGATGTTTTTATAGCAACAGCTTACTGGGTCAAGTAGGCTACTTGAAACACTCAAAGATTCTACCACTCTGTGGTAAAGAATTTACATTACTTTAATTAATTGATAAAATATAATCTAACAATATTCATACAATTTAAAATATCTTTGAATAAAAAGTCATAATTAGCTGGATAATTGTATAGCCTTGTATCTATCAGAGGAGGAGAATTTTTATCGTGTACACAAAACAGTGCGTCTACCACGTTGTCTAGCTTGTCAACCCAGACATAATCACACAAGAAAAACGTTCACTTCCCTTCCCACACAAGTGAACCGCGACTGATGGACAGGCGTTTTCCACAATTTTGGAAAAAGCTAATTACACACAAACCATAAATTACACTCTAGATTATTTTCGTTCTTTGAGGCGCAACACTTAGCAAAAAGATCTTAGCAAAAAAGACATGTGGCTAGTGTTTTTGAGACCGCTATTCAAAAGAAAGAGAGTTGCTATATACAGTATATATGTATATATCAAATAATGTATTGAAGTATGCTTAATATTTATTATGAATTGTTTTGGATTTTTGAAAATCATATAAAAAATGTTTAGTATCCACTCCACTAAAGTTGTTGAAAAATTAACTCAACAAAATTTTCAGTTCAATATTACTTTAGAAAATGGTTTTATAGTCGATTCAAAATCATAAATACTTTGAAAATTATAATAATTTAATGAAAGAGAAAAGAGTTTGAAAATCAACAGAAAGAAAGAGACCAATGGAGGTTCTTTGTAAATTTTCTTATGATAATATTTGAGCACTTTATTCCAGCAAAGAAAGCTTATTATGTTCACTGTCGGAAAGGAAAGAACAATTATCTTAATTATCAAAGAATGAAAAAAGGCGTTAAAACCAGAATAACTTTAGGGAGATATTAAAATGTTTACTGAGCATTTTTATAGTTTCACACCACAACTCATTTTTTACTGATTATAAACTTTTATTGAAACATGAATAGTACATTCATCGCTATAAATCGTTTAATGTGGTTTAACACACGTTTCAGTTTCATATAGTAATCAACAACTAACTTTAACTGTCTCTTTAAGGACAATACTGGGATTTGAAAAATGATTTTAAAATATTTAAAATCACATAAATTCATTGATAAGATATCGTAATATCAATTTGTAGGTATTTCCTGTTTTTACAATCATAGGGCAAGCTCTGAACAGGTTGAGCATGCACGAAAGTCTAACAAAATTTGACTTTGGATTATTGTTGAGGACATTTAGTAGATGTAAAAAACCGATGTTGCCACATTTCCAGAATGGGCACAACACGGGGGACGGCCTCTAGAGGAAGTCGTAGAGGAAACTGTATTGGCCTATGTCATGTTGTATATCATTTTAAAGGTCTTCGAATGTAGATTCGAATGTCACAAACCCGATCTCCAAAGGTCGAATATAACGCGAGTTATTGCGTTTTGAAATTTCGGCAAAATGCTTTTTATGCAAAGTTTGACTACCTGCCATTTCTGAGTCGAGCGTTCATTTAAGGTCGGCTTTGCGGCATTCTGTTAAACATGATCCTAAAGCTTACGATAAAAGATTTCATGGGTTGTCCCGAATCAGGCTGAAAATCATAATGTAATCATAATATTTCTGACAGCAATTAAAGACGGCAAATGAAGACTTAAAAAAAAACATTTAACTTGATTTTCAGGATCTTTATAAAGAGTGGATAGATAGAATTCAAATAGAGTTGAAAACAATGTTGCCAACTCGACATCAAATGAACGTCTGAGCCAGAAATGGCAGGCAGTCAAATTTTGCATGAAAGGATTTTACCGAAATTCCAAAACGCAATAACTCGCGTTATATTTGACCTTTAGAGATCGGGTTTGTGGCATTTTAATCTACATTCAAAGACCTTTAAAATGATATGTAACATGACATAGGCCAATACCGTTTCCTCTACGACTTCCTCTAGAGGCCGTCCCCCGTGTTGTGCCCATTCTGGAAATGTGGCAACATCGGTTTTTTACATCTACTAAATGTTTCCAACAATAATCAAAAGTCAAATTTCGTTAGACTTTAAGTGCATGCTTAATCTGTTCAGAGCCTGGACTGATGTTGCATCAGTGGTTAAAACCTTTGATTTCATTGGATACACAAGTGCTTTTATTAAAAGAATCAAATTTGGTTTCTTCAACAGTTTAGTCTTATTTCCTTACCAAGTGAGGGAAAACTCCACCTGCAACACTTAATTTGTTTTATCATTAGTATATACATCTTTGGCAGAATTTTGGTTCCTCTAACTCTAACAAGACCTCTAGCATGCTAAGGTGAAATGAAATTGCCACTTTGGCTTTATCGTTGAAAATTTGCAGCTAGGCAGACCATATATGCCAAGGCAGGAAGTAATCTCCTAAAAATTTACCCCAAAATCATCATTAAAGCTTATCTCAAAGAATTTATATAAATTTTAAACGTCATAAAGTCCTTTTTTGAAACACCTTGTATCAGTAACTCCGGATTCACGCAAGAGTTAATTCCGTTCAGCCCGATAGAATTCAGAATTTAAATGCCCATCGATCTATCTCCGTCAATGACTGTGACGCCAGAGGCTCTGCGGAGGAATGAAACAAAGCGGTCAATCATTGACACCCCATATTTTCAATCAACCGCGGTTGACGCCCCTCCTTCAGAGGGGAAGTTGATTTTTCATTCTGTCAACACCTATTGTTTCCCCGGTTCAGATAAGTGCTGAAATATTATCCGAGAGGACGAAGGGTGGTCAACTGTCTCGGCACCGAGGGGTAGTCCATTGTCCTAGGTCTGCGGAAATTGTCGGAAGTAATAATTCTTTTATTTTGGAAATAGTTTACTCGGTGTTCATGATTGGCTATCATCATTGAATTAACTTTATCTATATCTTTATTGTGAAAAATTACAAATATATTTACAAACGTTTTACAACGGTACATACTACATATGGTTATTATTAAAATTTATCAATAATAAGAAGATATACTAACGATAGTTTTGAGATTTATCTGGTTTTGTTCAACAATAGGTTTTAACCGACAAGGAACAACTCAACACTACCACAACATATTCTTCACAATGGTCTTTTAATATTTGGCAGATGCTGGATTTGGAAAAATAATAGGGTTAGGCATAAGAGGTAGTAAATTCAATTAGATTAGAAGATGGGAGGAGAGAAAATCTGAAAAGAACAAAGTTTTTTTTAGTCCAGAAGAAAACCCCCGCAGTGCCATATGGTCCGAACTGGGACATGAAACTAGCAAATGAAAAAATTATTTAACTGTGTGAACAACTATTCTAGAACCTTTTATTTGAATTTAATTTCAAAATGCATTTAAAATATTTTCTGTTCAGTGCAAAAATGTTAACATTTTTAGTTTGGAGCTCTACATACATAAAATGCAATAAAATGCATAAGATGCGGCAAGGACACGGCAAGAACAGAAGAGCGCTCCCGAACCTTCCAGGAGTGGCAACACAGCTGGGAGCACGACACCCGAGGACGATGGACTGCGCGACTTATCAAGCAGGTCCAACCATGGGTGGAACGGCGGCATGGGGAGGTGGACTACTACCTGACCCAATTTTTGACAGGTCACGGCTATTTTCGGTCGTATCTGAACCGGATGGGAAAGACCGGTTCACCGGACTGCATTTATTGCCCGGGTGTTCCCGACGATGCGGAACACACATTCTTCCGCTGTCCCCGTTGGGAAGGGCCCCGCCTGGAGGCCACACAAAAATTTGGTGCATTTTTGGTGGACTCGGTCTGCCAAAAGATTTTGGAGGATGAGGGCAACTGGGATTGTTTGTCACAGTTCGTCCGGGGCATCCTCCTGGTAAAGAAAACCGATCTGGACCGTGAAGTGGCCCAGATCCCTTGATAGAGCGGCTGGATAAGGAGCGAGCCCGACGGGCGTAAGCCAAATTTAGGCCTAGCCTGACGTAATGTGACAAACAATTCCAGGTTAGATTCCTAAAGAGTAGAGGAGGTTTTTTAGTGGGTAAAACCGTTTTTTAGGGGAGCCCCACACTACAGGCTGGCCACCTGTGTGCGTAATGCATTTTTCCGCCTCTCCCTCAAAAAAAAAAAAAAAAAACATAAAATGCAAAATTAATGGTTAATGAAATATTACGGAAAAATACCATATAAGGAAATCTGTTCTAAGGATTGTTACTAATGGTGTTTACAAAAAAATGTCTAGGTTTTACGAAATTTAGCCTTTAATTTTCAAGCCTATTCATTCCAAAGTAATCCACATCAAAGAGTAACCTATTTTCATTATAATTTTTCTTTTACTAAACTTAGTCATAAAATTGGCCAAATGCAGCAAGATAGTAACAAAATTGGTAACTTGTAGGTATTGAAATATGCATTTAAAATGAAGAGTTTTGGTACTGTAAAATGAGTGGTGACTGATATTTGTATATCAGTGGTGGGAGTTGCGTGGTCATAGCTCGACGACATCAGACTTCAGAATCACAAATGGTTCCAGTGTAGATCAAATCTCTGATCCAACAGTAGTTTTGATCTGTATTCCAATCTTGTAATGCAATCCAATGGCTCACACACACATTAATTACACATTCCATTAACTAATTAACAATGTATATGACAACAATATAGACTTTGAATAAAAGGAAAAAGAGTCCGACAAATTGAAAAAAAGTTTAGTGGTTTTTCAAAGATGGCCAACACGCTAATGAAAGTGTTTTATTTCTCCAGCGTGAAATTCCCACAGATGTAAAAAGTCAATTGCGTTCTCCCACGTCTTAAAATCGAAATTGGTTCCGAAACCCGAGTCAATTTCCCTCCGCTTGGCTCCCCCGACCACGTGGGTGCTGTGTCTAATCTACAGTTGTTCTCGCCCATCTCCCTGGGCATTACATTTTGAATTTCTTCTTGCGTGTTATTAAAAATGTTTGCAGCATAAAGAGGTTTATGGGAATACGTTAAAAAGACAATGAGAAAGTCGTCGTATCTAGAGTAGTCGAGAAGTCGTTGTAGTCGAGTATCTGTGTCAGTATTTTTATGATTTAATCTCCAATTTAAATTTTACTTTCACTTTCGGATTAGATTAAAAACTTTATTGCTCACTTCTGCTCCTCTAACAATTTTGAGAGTTTTCGAACGTTACAATGTTAATTTTGAACAAATAGATAAAAATCTCATTGATGAGAGATATAAACGAGAACGACCAAAGAATGTCGCACTATAGAGTCTATACTATTGGTTTACTAATTTCTTCAACCAAAATATTTGATAATGGCCCAAATTGATGTATAACAGAAATTTATCTACTTCATTAATCTAATGTTGCTACACAATAAAAGTGTTAAATAATAGGGTAGACCGGGGTACTTTGTCACAATTTTTACTTTTTATTTTTTTTACTCACTTCATTTAAGGCTATGACCCAATACCAATGCATGGTTACTAACTTTATACTTTTATGAGTATTAGGTATTTTTGTTCTAAATCCTACATATTTTCAAAGTAAATGATTTTAATTTTTTTTGTAACCCTTACATCTGTGACAAAGTACCCCATATATGGGGCACTTTGTCACAGGGCATGGGGCACTTTGTCACATTTATTTTTAATAAGATATTGGCGGAATATAAAAATAGATAAAATACCCCCGTCGCAGCAGACTTGCGTACTCAGCGAATTTCCAAATTAGTAATATTAATTTTGACCAGCTAAACTTGTAAACAAAATTTCATCATGTGCTCATAAATAAGGAAATAAATGTCTATTCTCCTTAAGATAAATATAGGGAAAGAGTATATGCAGGTATGCTGCCATGGGGGACACTAAAAGTAGGTTTTTAGCATAGAAAAAATTTATTTCGACCATTTAAAGCCATATAGTAAGTTTCATCAATATCTGTCCATAAATAAAAAAGTTTGCCTATTCTCCATATGATTAACATGGGAAAAGAGTATGCAGGTTTGCTGCCATGATAAGTATAAAAACCAAGATTTTTTATCTTAAATGGATGAATCTCAACCAAATGAAGCTAAATACCAAGTTTCATCCAAAAATATTGGTTAATAAGTGAAGTATTAACACATCCTTATTCTCCATAAGATTAACATTGGAGCCCCAAAAGACAATGTACTGTATTTAGACTTTGTAATATCTCGGTAACCAATGGAGATAGAGCAAAGCTTCAAAATACTAAATTGTGTGTTTTTTTGAGCTAAATCCAATGGTCAAAATAAAAATTTAAAATTTTTAAAATTTACATATGAAAAATGCAAAAAACCCATTTTTGGGGTACAAAACCCCCCAAAACTACCCCTTCCGGTAGGTCGATATGTCTGGTTTTCGAACTCATCCGAATAAATGTAGGATTACACATCTCTACCAAATTTGGTGTCGATCGGACCATTTTACGAGAGTTATCGTGTCTAGGGACACATATATACATATATATATACATATATATATATACATATATATATATACATATATATATATAAATTTTAATGACTATTATTTTTGGTCTCTGGGCACCTCAAAACGAAAAAGTAACATGGTCCCGGGCTTAGGTCTTACCATGAGACCTACGGTAATAGCTTATTCCCTATGGGAAATTCGCTAAAATTTATAACTAGTCTAATTATTAATTTTAATTAGTACATAATGTTTTTACTTAGAACAAATTTACCATAATTCTTGGCCACTTAATTATGTATAATATAGCAAAGAAAACAAATAATTGCTGTTTTAGAGTAAAAAAAGTTAATATTAAAAAGTAAATATTTACAATAATTCTTGGCCACATAAATATGTTTAATGTAATACAGAAAAAAATAACTGCTGTTTTCTTTTTATAGTTACGTTCCATCTGCAAAAATACGCGAGTTTAATAAAACTTGCAAAATCGCCCATTTAACTATTGTGACAAAGTGCCCTGTCGAGTTTGTGACAAAGTATCCCAAGCGACCGATTTAGGTTATGTTTACATTTTGGAAAAGTAATAATCTAATACATTTAATCAGTCTAACGTTGATCTATTCCCAATAAACTAAGAAATACAATGATATAAGATTTAAATACCTTTGTGGAACGTAGCTTTCTTGAAAAATTACCAACTTCTTGTAAAAAAAATTACTTTTAGTGAAGCAAAACATATTTTAATTGATAACAATCACAATTGTCGCTGGACAAGTCTGATACTGTCTGTATGAAGTAGTGCCAACCTAAGGAGTCTAGCGGTGCCAGTAGAATTTTTCTCCTGCTCCCCGTTTTCTCCCAGTAGATATTGTGACAAAGTACCCCGGTCTACCCTACCTAATTTAAACGATAACAATACTTACTGTAATTCACATTAAATATTTCCAAATATACTTTGTAACGATGCACATACAAATATCTAATAGTTTCACACCACGGTGGATATCGGAAGTTTACTTGTTTGTCCTGAGAAAGAATTTAACAACCTGTTTTTAAAAAGGCTATATCACACTCTCTCTACACCCCTTCCTAAGGGTTAGCAAAAAAACTTTATAAAAACAATGTTTTGTACTGAGGGACTCCACTCCCCACAAGTCGTACATCTTCCGACTCCACCACCTGACATTTTCAAACTCCCCCTTTCAGGATCTGACCTCCGATTAGTCAACAGCTTAGAAGTTTATCCACACAGAGAAGGATAAAGGTAAATATTCTGTTATGTTGACTCTGGAGGAAATCAATGAAGTTATTTCGTTTCGGGTCAAGGCACTTTTGTGGCATTTCAAACATTTGAAAAATATCTTCTATTCAATGGAAAAAATTAACACATTATTAGTTGAACTAATTATTAGTTCATATTCTATTGGAAACTATACAGCGAAATAGAAAATCAATACAAACTACAAAAAATTTTTAAAATTTTGAAAATTATCAAGGTAAGGTAACAAATTAATTTTTGGTCTAGACTTTTTCAAACTCTTAATGACATTTTAAGTGATTTGTAGAAAACATGTTAACAACTACTTAAACATTCATAGTATGGAAGTTAAAATTTTTTAACCATAGCCGACTGCTTCATATTATTTTTAAGAGAAAACTGCATTGAGAGTTTGTCCTTATTTGTTTGTCTTCTTGAAAAAACCGTTCTGTATAGTTTTACTTTCTCTTATCTTATATGCTTGTACGTTCATTGTTTTAAAATATATCTCAATCCCAAAGATAGGACGTTCATAGACAACGTCTATGATATAGAAAACGTATGTATTATAGTTACGTGAATTTGTTTGTTTTAGTACTTTTTTATCTTCTGCTAGAATTGTTAAATACAAAACAAGTTAGAAATTTCATGACAGAAGAAGTAGTGTTGACATTTTTAAATGTTACTTTTCTTATTCTTCTTAACAATCATTTAATAAAAAAATTAGTTTTATAGTTTTTCTTAGTTTTGGGATTAGTTACACTCTTCTTCTATCAAGAAGAACCTTGAAATCCTCCTGCATTAAAGTCTTCAAAAATTACCAATAATTCTTATCCTTCCTAATACAAATCCAATAATCATCGAACAGATATAAAGCCCCCACCCAAAACCCAGCACCACGAAATTAATTCCACTCCGACACCAAACACGCCGGTATTTCGGCGGTCTTTGATTTCTTTACCTCCGTGGCTCCGTGTTATGAGTTCTCACGGCATGTTGGGCTGGTCGCTGTCAAAATAAAACCCTCTGATCGTACCACGAGCCGCGTATGCTAATACAATGCTGATAAATTATTTGAGTCCGTTCTCGGCCGCGGCGTGTCGTCGGCTAGTTGCGCTGCTGGCCGCCAGAGCGCTGAGGTCGCTGCATTCCCATTCGCTGCTCCAGACGTGTTTTCGCGCCGGTTCCGTCTGTATCTAGTCGTGTGAGCTACCGGCAGATTCGAAAATTAAACGATAAGGTAAGAATTTTATTTTATAAAATCATAATAATATTTTAAATAAAATAGAATATTTTATGAGTTATGATACAAATTTAATTTCTAATTTTTTTTTATTATTTAGGCCTACTGTGGATTTGGATTTTACTTTTACATATAAACCTTAATAAGTTACATGTTTAACTATTATCAATTCTCAAAGTTTTAATTTATTAATATGTGATAATTACAAAAATAAGAACTTTTTGAACGCATTAAAAAATTTACAACCCCTAAAGAGCATAATATTACAATCCAATTGACATTTGGCTAAAATGGAGAAATCTAGTCCATATTATTTTCATAAACTAAATCTCGTTTATTTAAACAGCAAGCTGCTATACCACGGCGTGCTTTGCAACTATCCAGGATTGGGTTGCTCTATCAGCTCACTCGGGAAACCCATAAAAATTGTGAATTTATAGACACACGTTATGAGTACCGCATTATGCTGAACTAAATAACATATTCGAGAAATAACATTTTAGTAAAAGTCTTATGCAAGCTGCGTCCATGAGAATAACACGCGTACTTTCAAAGCCGGTGAGGAAAAGGAAAGAATTACTTTTAAAAATGTCAAGACCCATTCATTGTTGACCTTTGTTATCAGCTAACTTCCTGCCAAAATTTCAACTCAATCGGTGCAGTCGTTAGAGCGTGATTGAACTACAAACAAAACTTTTGCATTAATACTAAGTAAACACTTTTTTTTAAACTTTTGGGTTTTCTACTGCTTTAATTAATATTATGGGTTTCAAAAGCTCGTGCTAAGTGACAGCGTGGAAGGGTCAAGATGCATCACCGGACCGAGGGAGTGAAGAGCCCAAACTTGGTTTAATCCGAGGATAACCCCCTGTCGTCCCTGAGGGGTTTGCACAACCCTCTCGCTCACCGGGGATACAAGACGAATCTCACACGTCTTTGTCAATGAAGTGTATTCATTGAATAAAAACCTCTTATTTTTTATATTTTAATACCAGTAATTCTACTACTTTAAAGCTAGATTTACACACGTGATAGTTTTCATTTTTTAGAGAATTTCGTACTCTCAGGAGGTACACGCAGAGGTGTTTACACAACCAGGGAATTTTCCAAGATAGGTAGGCCTAATCCCAGACAGTTTGCTGCGAGTACTATCAACAACTGTGTGAGATTTTTATGAGAGTAACTTAATTCTCCGAGAGTGAAGACTCTCACGTGCAAACCTAGCTTAAGTGTGTAAATTATACTTTTAAACGAGTGATGATTGTTTATTTTATTGTTTTCTCGAACCTAGCTCAATAGATCTTAAAAACGTTTGTTTGGAATAACCTTATTTAGAAGTAAAAATACAGCTTTTAGTTTTCAGTAAAGATAATTTTTTTTGTCTTCAAGTTTATATTTTCACTTTTGAGTCTTATGTACAACGGTTCACAGTATGTTACTAATGCACGGAACGAGACAGAATAATGTTAAATAATATAAAAACAATGTTCCAAAAAAACTGTAGAGAACTATTGTAGGGATATAACCAAATTTGTTGTAGGCCTACAATAATTCTTAAAAATTGCCCATAAAAAGTGTTGTATAAACTCAGACTTTTTTAGAATTATTGTAAATTTGAAAATTTGTGAAAATTTGTTTCACTTCAGTGAAAATTTGTGCGAAATTGTAAAAAATTGATTTTTACTTAAGTAAACGAATATTATTCTTATGATATAAAACATTAAAAAAACTTATAACAGTCTCATCCACTGTTGTCCTGTTGACAGCGGAGGATGACAGATCAGTCCAAAGCCAAATATTGCTCTGTCTCATGGGAAAATTGAAAGAAAGTACTGTATGTAATTAAAGTATTGCTAATTGAATTTCTGTTTTTTTTTTTTACCTTATTTAAATCTATTTCTTATGTTTAGCTCACTTAAACTTTACTAAATCAAAGTATTCTCGTTTGTTAAACAATTTTAAGATCAGTATGATAATAGTATTTTAGGCCCTACACTAAAAAATCTTTTGTACTAAAAACTCCTATCCTCATTATATGTAATATAATACGAGTAATTTATTTGCAAATTATGAATTCAAATAAAAATGAAACCAATCGTGAGACGTAATAAATTATTAAAAACGATTTCTTTATTTAAAAAGTAAAGCTAAACCTTTCATTGCAAATGGAAAGTTACTTAAGTATAACGCCACTTGCTTTCAGAATGTACTTTGAATGTTATTTAAAAGATAATTTAAATAGCACTCTTATTTAAAATCCTCTCTCCAAATATTTACTTTAAATTTGTACATTGTACATAAGTAACAGCGTCCGATATTGACTGGTTTTTATCAGTCGCTATACTGGGCATAGTATTTAAAGTTTTTTTCAGCTAGATACAACACTTGATAGATTCTCTATGCACAGACAAACTTCTTAAATTAATTTTACTAATTTGATAAAACTCAAAGCAAATCAGATTTAAACCTAAAAGTGGCGACACACTACCGAACTTTCCACCGGACCGGACATCGTACCAAGCATCGTACCAAACATTACACCGTACTTGGACGTACGTGTACTCGAAACATTTCGCCGAACAAGACATCGTACCGATGAAAGTACCGGACAAATCCACCGAGCGAGGGGAAGGAAGTTTAGAGAGGAGAGCACGAGTGAGTGAGATCGCTAGATGGTGTGGTGGAGAGGGGAGGGGCTTTCCATCAGCGTTCGGGGTGACGCTCGGTACGATGTTCGGGGCAAAATTGACCCTGACACACTACCGTACAATGGACCGTACACCAGACCGATCTTTTCTCTGATGTTTCGCCAGAAAACCGCCTCTAGAGCGCTTGGTACGATGCTCGGTCCGGTGAAAAGTCCGGTAGTATGTCGCCACCTGAAATCATACACTGCCGTAATAACTATAGCCTACTAATTTTGTATACCCACTTTGATTCTCATAATATTACCAAGTTTCATTTTAACATATAAATATGATAATAAATAGGCTACTTTTGGGATGCAATAAGCTCTCTAAAGTAGGCCTAAAGAATATGACGTCAACAGAATATTTCTATGTAAATTTTTAACTAGTTAAACAATTTGATACTCTACAGTCTTAAAAGAGGGTTAACTTTATAATAACTTAAAATTAATTTTTGTAGCCCCGAATCTGACGGTACTTGTAAGTAATGTAGTTTTACAATAAAACAAAGAAAACAATTTCAAACAAACACGTTTACGTGTAACATAAGGAATATTAGATGAGTTAGAACAAACCCTCAGAAAACAAAATTAAAAACTGATTCACAAAACGGAAAGCTACATAGCGTTACAGAATGGCAAACACAATTTGTTAAAATAACAATACGTTACGAGTTCGATATTCCATTTCGATGCATTGCAGGAGTATGACTCGCTCAAATAAACATTCAATCGAATCAAAATGTGATCACTGGTGTTGCCGGGGGGGGGGGGGGGGGGTGGAGTGAGAGAGAGAGAGGTCAATTCCACAGAACCACAACCACAACCGGGCTTTCGGAATCTCAGCAACCACAACATTACGGTTCTTATTGTAACAAACTCGAAATTTTACACGCAGAATATAATGAAATACTAGTATAACGAGAATTACATAGATTTTTATAAATTATAGAACATTTTCATATCGTAATCAAAAGTTGTACAATGGTTGTCAATAGAAATAGCAATCTTGTAACAAAACAACTTTTCTAATGAAAGTTTCTTTAATATTAATTTATTTGTATTCCTTAATTGGCTACTTTTTCTTTTAATGACAACTGCATTGGACTTAGTTGGATTCAGATTGGATTATTATTACTAAACAAATAATAATATTTATGATAAGTGATTGCATAGTGGCTTTTTATAAAATTATTTCGTTAGAAAATTAAATTCATTAACTACGATTCAAAGATTATCAGGGTAGTTATATACTTTTTAAACTAGTAGAATTTTTCAACTAAAGACTAACTACTAGCATCAACTGCAAACCTTGTGTTGTACGGTAGAAGTTCACATGGCCCCTTAAACAAGTTTTAATGACTCGTAAAAACTAGGGATGAATGGCGAGAACACCTACATTGTGTTAGACCTTTTTTTAATCCAGAAGATTAAATATTCCATATGCCCTTGATGTCAAACTGGTGTACACACAACTGTAGAACGCAATGATAACAAAATGTTTATACAGTATTAAAAAAAGTATATATAATCATTATAAAAAGTAATACTTTTAATATTCATGTTATTAGTTCAGAACGACATGTATTATAAGGTCATATTTGATCCGCCAAAAGCAATTTATACAGAACCAAATTTGGGCTCTGTATATATTGCCAAAATTAATACGAAATATCTTAGAATCATTATTTGAAGTAAAATTTATAACACAAACAAGGTTTTTTACAAAGTACCTCTTAAGTTGTACTTCATTAAAGGGTGACAATACATTATGTATATTGAAAAATACAATATATCAAACATTTAAATTCACTATGAACTACAGGTAATAGATTTTTCCTACCACTGCATGGAAATAATTGCATTGCCACACCTGTAACCCCTATGCAAAACAGTTCATTTCCGGTTTCCGTTCTTTCCCGCCATAGAGCGGCAATGATTCTTTACCGCACGATAGATTAAACAGCAATTTTAAATCAGCTGTTATTACAAACCATGATACAGCTGTTATTCATTGTTGTCGTCGTTTAGTAATTAATTGCTTCTTTTTTTGGTTGAGGTTATGTTTGATAGTTAACATTATGTTTCAACAGACACAAATTAAAAAAAAATCTAAATGACATTTTGTATACAATAAAACATATAGTATGTAACAATTATGTTGGTAGGAAAAATCTTGTGTGTATTACGAGCGCAAATAGTCATTGCCGCTCTCGAATTGTTTGGCCGCACTCAGCTGACGCTTCGTGCGGCCATCTACAATTCTCGAGTGGCAATGACGTACTTTACGCTCTTATTACACAAATAGCTATTTCGAAACAGTTCAAAATAATCTTTTATAACATAATGGTTCAAACATTGTAAGAGTAATAGGCCTATACTTTATTTCTTATTAAAAGAGAGTCTCATGACTTTTATTGGTTAAGGTTTGCACTTACATTACATGAGCGTGGGAAAGGCTCACGACAAAAAAAATCAGATCTCAAAGACCGCTAAACTGCGGTCCGTGTTGTGTTTTAGCGGTGTTTGGCTGTCCCGCGATAAGCGGTCGCATCGCTGGCTGTAAACGTTTTATGTCACTCGTCCAGTGGATAGGCGGCCAACGTTTTATTTACATTCCCTTTTACCATAAAAACAAACCCGCTCATTGATTTTTAGAGTTTGAAGAGCATAGAGCAAACCCGTGTGAAAATTATTATGAAGTCAAGATAAAAATGGTTTGATCTACTACCATTGTCAAATAATAATAGTCTATTGAATTAATAGCATAAGGAGGTACATTATTAAACCAAATACAAACATAAAGACTTCATAGCGAGACAGGAGTCACATTAAGATAAGGTACTAGACCAACGAGCGCTCGTAATCAACATTTAAGCCACTCGCGATTTTAGAACAATTGTTTCGCTCTTTTGTAACTTACATCTCACTCGTGCATACAATCGCTGCATAAACTACAATTAATATTGTAAAAAAAAACCATAAGCAATAATTAAACGTAAGTAAACACATGTTAATAATGCAATCTAAAAAATTCTTATAATATGTTATCATTGTACAGTTATCATTGGTAATCAATTAATTGTGCTTTAAAAGCACATCTCGTTTTACATAGTGATATTAATTAGTCAGAATGAACAGTAAATTATGGCATTACATTAATTACGTGTTGCCCATTACAGTGTGACTTATTACATAGTGACATCAAGTGACTGGCAGCGGCCGTAGCTCAGTGGTAGAGCTCTGGGTTATCACCCAGCGGGTCCGGGTTCAAATCCCGGCTCGGGGACAAAAAAGATCGTTCGGCCGCTCCCGTGGTTCGGAAGTCACGTTAAGCCGTTGGTCCACCTGCATGGAAAACAAAAAAGTGCAGGCATTTCAGGCGAGGAGAACTATCAGATAATAGAGAGTTTTTGAACACACGGTAAATGAATGCGGTAAACGCTAAACGCTATTAAAAGAATGGCAGATTTAGGTATTTTTACTGCTTGAAACTACAAAATCTCGTTGAAAAGTGATGAATAGTAAGCATTAAATATCATTCATATGGTTGAACTATCCTGTGTAACGTAATATACGAACATTTGACAATTTTAAAATTGCGTTTAGCGTTTACCGTAAGATTTATCGTATGTTGCAAAAACTCTCTAATTGCTGATCTCCCTCCACTAAAAGCCATACGATATACTTATCAAGTGACCGGTGACTTTGAGGCATCTTTCAAAGCCAGACTTGTTGACAAGGGCTAATACGAGTAAATAATGTAAACAGTTAAAAATTGATGTATTTGTTATGAATGTAATAAATCTGGACTGAAATTAAAGTTTTCATAACAACGTTGCCAGTAAAAAATTATATAAAACTACTACCCTTAAGTTGTGGTTTCGCTCACTTTGATACGTCTTAAATTAACGGCCAATGAGCATCAACATATTACGAGGAGCTCGTTTGATCCGGTTTTTTTTCTAACCTTTAAACAAAGTAAATCATTTAACAAAGTTTTTCTTTGGAAAGGAGTATATTATTTATTTATTAAATAAAAAAATTCTGATGCAAAGTTATACGCACAGGATTCGCCGTCGTTTGTTTTGGTTTTAATTTCTTGGTTGACAGTGAGAGTTTAAGGATCGGTTGTTGTGATGTAATTGCGACATGAGCAACGAACGGTATTTTATGTTTTTGGTTCTAATCGATCATATTTTGGTGATTGCTCTTTGTTGCCACTGAATGTTTTTTTTATTGTCATTCGTCGTGTTAAATGGGACATGCAAATCAGAACGTACTGCTATAAATGCATTTCGACATTGTCAAACATTTTAACTCCACCAGCTGGAATATTAATGCAGGCAGATTGTAATTTTGTGTATACTAATGCGACTCGTTTGGGAATAAGAAGTGTCCCAGTGGAATTGTGGAATGTACGCTCTAGTAGCTCAGTCTAGTTTTATTATTTAATGATAACATAATTTCTGAAAACTATGTTAAATAATTAAAAACACGTACTTACTGAAATCCTACTATGTTCTCCAGGACCAGGTTGTTCAGGATTATATTGTCAAAACATATCCACAATAATATTAAATTATAAAAGCAAACCAATATTTGGTTGGTTAGGGCTAACAGTAAAGGAACACGAAGTTCTTATTGTATGATCTAAATGTGTGCTCTCTTCCATTAGTAATAACACTATTTAATTACATTTTTTGTTTTGAAAATATAAAACAGACCAACGTGTTCATGAAGAAGTTAATTGGAAATAAAATTGCACGAAGTGTAAACTGTATTGTTAATCAGTGAGGTGCAGCTAAGAATAAACTAGTAATAATTAACTGCTCCGAATACCAGGAATCAAAAACAGTGCTGATGGTAGTTTTAAAGACTTCAAGTAACGATGCCAATAGCTTTGGCATACTTTTATCCATTTTCCTCTTTTAAATTTTATTTTATCTTTAAACGATTTTAAAATTTAAAATACTTTCCAAATTAATTTGGTTTTATCAATGAAAGAAACCCTTACGTACAGTTACCAAGTATTAGGTTTTAAATTATCCCAAAACTCAATTCTTATTATGACTATTATCGTAATTTATTTGTCAATTATTTAAGAAGTATTATAACCACTTAGCAACACATACTAGGGCAGAGCGGAGTTTTTAAAGTTATGACTGGGGAAAAGAAAAGTTTGGGAGAAAAAATGAACGGTCAATAAAAAAATTTCAGTGCTCATAACGTGACCAGGTATATACAATAACACAAATTGTTCAGTAACGATGTTCACAAACGGTATTTAAATGTTGAAAGCGTTCTCATTGCTCAGCTTGTTCTACACACTGATATTAATCAGCCTGGAGCCCCATAAGTGATGTGGTATTGATTACATCAATTACGTGTATCCCATTACATTGTAATTGATTACAAAGTGACATCACTTGACAGGTGACTTTGAGTCATTGTTGTTAACTACGATATAGAGTTACGAATTTGTGCTACAATTTAATAGTGGTTTATGTTTTTTCTTTTTTAATATAATAATAAAAGGTGTCAGATCTAAGATGAAGGTATTTGATTAATTCAATTTGACTAGATAATTTTGTAATATAAATTTAACTGTTTGGAAGTACGGTCATTAAGCTAACAGTGAAGCTTTAAAAATTAGTCATAAACATCCTGTATTTCGGTCCGAATATTTTATGGTATTTAAAAGGTGAAAAAAATTGAAAATTAGCTTAGTAGAATCTTGCTTTGTTTAATAATTGCCAATTAATTATTTGTATAGGCTCCACCAGTTTACTAGAGGCATTACGTACTTTAAAATGCAACGAAAGCAAATCTGTTGTAACCAACTGATGTTCATTATACTTGATTATAATGATTACTTGATTGTTCATTATAAAAGATCATCATGATCTTTTAACCTAAACACTGTTGATATAACGTTATGTCAATTACAATAAGGCTGACACTATAATATTAATTAGCTTGTGCATTATAGACAAAGCTTTGTCGTAGTGATACCATAATGTAATTACAATTATTTTCAGTTAATTTCTTTGAAAGACAGGGAATTATAAAACGTTGTTTTGAAGCATCAATGCACAATTGCGAGTGTAGGAAGAAATAATTTGTAATTCGTGTTGAGTAATGTAGCCTAATTAATGTCAAGAAACATGGAAAAACGATTTAATTCAACCAATATTCTTACGTAACAGCTAAAATCAGGGTAAAAAATAAAATAAAAACTACCAGTAATACTCTTTTAGTTAAAAAAGTTTTATGAACAGAAAAGAGTTGTATGGTTATAAGAAAATCGTGTTTTCCTACTCATTTTCATAAACTGCCTTTAACAAATAATTAATTATTAATAATAATGATTTCCCTTTTCCAATAGAATATTTTAGTTAGTTAATGTTATTGAAACAAAAGTTTATCAAAAGCCCAAACTTATTGTCATAGCTTATAGATAGCGATTTAAAGGTTTATGGTTTAACATACGGTTTTAGTTTCTCTGGAAAACAGGATTGACCTCTTTAAAAAATCGTTATTAAAATCGTTATGCATTTATGATGTAAATTATTAACCGATGTCCTGTGGAGGCAATTATAAGTTAATTCAAATTATCTTTATTTTTAGTATAGAATTTATGTGTTGCTTTGATATGTCTAATTCATTGTGTGAAATAATTGATTAATATAATCCCCTAATCCCTAAGGGTTCGCGAGGTGAATAAGGTTGAGAACCGCTGCCCTAAGGGATTATAACAATATCCCTATATTTGAAAAGAACATGGAAATTTAATTATTGATACATAAAATCTCGAGGCTTAAAGTGAAATCTAATTTAGGAATCACATCCATTTTGAGGTATATTGTTACGGTGAGTTGTGGTCGGGGTTATTGTGGTTTCATGGATTGTTAGATTGCGGCGTTCCTTTATCTATATACCTTGAAAATCCTAACAAAATTGAATACTTATCTGCTTACATTTAGACTACATCGAACTTCATTGATCGTTTTGAAGTCGCTTAACGTTTAAAATAAAATTTTACTGTAAAAACTTACTGACGTCATGAAATTAAAAAAATGTACATATACACCATTTCAATATTTTTGTTTTGTTATGGATCCAAAATAGTCAAAGTGGTATTATGTATTTTTCAAATCCAGCGTGAAATACAAGTTTTGCTCATAACTTTTGTAAATACATTGTTAAACATTTAAATTCGTGTGTATAATGCAAGACCTGTAATGTTGCACATGCTAATGCACTTCCTATAGGGACATACATTCCCAACGCAATTAATGTCCATTGACGTGTTAAATTTTCCACAATGTACATTGGCGCTACTATGGATTTGAAACTGTAATCTATTGCATTCAGTTTTATTCTTTTACAAATTATTATTTTTTGTATTCAAAGTCAACAAAAAGTTTCCAAAATACAAATAGTACATTTTGAAATATTAAATGTCTAAACTTTAATTAAATTACGGTTTCATATTCTTTGTAGATTGAACTTTTAACTTAATATTACAAATTCAACCCTCTGTAATCAGAATACTTTGTTGATCATAGAAAAAACATTACTAAGAAAAACACTTGCTTTGAAGGTAAAGTTCGAAACATAGCGCATCATGGCCCATTGTGTCAACCATTTCATTATGAAGAAGAATGAATAAAAATATTCAGAGATGCAAAATACAAAAAACGTATTACCAACTTAGCTGTAGATTAAAACCAAATATATTATGCAACAGTTTGTATTTTTAGTAATACGCAGTTAGGTATTTTATTTGTTGGATAAATGTCTTAGGTTAGCCATCTATGTAATTTCTAAATGTAACACACAAATGTAAATATGCATGTAATACTGTGCCTTGTATTTGAAAAGGCATTTGCCGTTGATGCAAGAATAAATAAATATATTAATTAATTAACTAAAGCTATCAACGTTACAATTCTCCATACAGGTTAAATTATGTTATAAACGTATCTATTTTTTAGTACTTAACTGTCGAATTTCTAAGGTATTAGCCTCGCACGTACGTTACAGAAATTCTCCTTTTTTTGGAATTATAAACCAATTATTTTACAATCCACCCTTTTCTTTGAACATAACTAAACGAAAACGAAAACAACAGATATAAATGTTTAAAAATATATGCAATGTTGTTAAAAATGCATTGCAGTTTGTATTGATAGTTTACTAATGGTGCTGAACAGATTGAAGGGGGGATAACTAGATGCTACCTGGAGTGGTTTCATATGTAATACACCAGTTATGGTTGCTGAATTCTATTGTGGCCTTTTATCGCATCTGGTAAATGAATCAGATTGATTCGCAAACAATCTGTTTCATATGATGGAGAAAACCGACAGTGGCTGGTTTTCATAAAGGAAAATCAAGTATTTTAAATTGAAAATATTTAGATATTAGAGCAACTAAACAATTTACGCATTAATAGTGTTGCAAGAAATAGTACTTATTGAATGTTTTTAAAGTATTTATCCAGATAAGCGTAATAAATTAAAAAACAAAGAGATTTCAAGCGTAATCAGAAATGAGTGACAAAACCTTTTCCAAAAACAAGACTGTGTACAGCTTTTTCCAGAACAGAATTAGACTGGGCTACAATAAGTTGAACAATTTATCAAACTTCCATATAAAAACATATTTATTGAACTACATCTGACAAGTTTTTCTCAATTCATGTTATACCATGAGCAATTAATTAATTAATGAATATTCGCTCGGAACCATGTTACTAGTTTACCACAACCCAACGGTTCGGTACAGGGACGTGATAGACCAAACACGATTGTGGTCGTGGTTGTGGATGTGGTTGCGGTTGAAGTTCTGTGTCGTCCCTCGGCATCCCTAAAAGATTTATTGTTACGATGATTACACTTTTATTCTTACACTTCTATTTGGTGTTATAGGATGCTTGCATATTGAGGAGCATTATTTTCAATTGTCAATTAAATATGCTGTAAATCGGAACAAATCGGTTTAAATGTAATGATAAGCAATTGTGCTTTCAAAAAGGCACATAATTTTAATATGAAACTATAACATAGAATAATTTCACAACAAATAAATATACTGAGCGAAATTAATAAATAATTGATATATTTAAAAATAAATTTAACCTAAAGCAAAGTTAGCAAAATCCAATAGCAATTGTTATTCAGAGCATACTCCAGCTTAATGTGGTGTTGAATGGATTCAGATTGCATTTTGTAAAAAAATGTGTTAAAATATAATAAAAACAAATCCTATTAATGTGAAGTCAACTGTCTATTTAAGTTATTTTAATTTATTGACTTTAATATTTTATTTAGTTTAGGTAGGTTATTTTAAGTATGAAATAAAAATACCCCCATCGCAGCAGACCTGCGTACTCAGCGAATTTCCAATGGAATTTCAGATTATTTATTTTCCCCATAAAAACATCATAGGATCGAGTATGTAGGTTTGCTGCCATAGGGTGTTGTTAGAAAATCTAAGGTAATCAATAATTGGTGAATGTAAACACAAAATTGTATCAAGTTCTGAAATTTTTTTATGTTCCCCATAAACCCTATGGGGCTGAGTATGTAGGTTTGCCGCCATATGGGTTTTCTAAGCAAGTATAAGTCAAACCCTATCTAGATAATGTACATACCAAATTTGATTATGTTATGTCAATAAATAGGTAAGATATAGGGTTTTCTTGATTTCCCATAAAAATAACATGGAAAACACATTTTTGGATTTTCTCCGCAACCATTTGAGCTAAGTTAAAAATTCAAAATACCTACTAAATTGTTTTTTAAGCTCTTTTGAATTGTCTTAGTTAAAATTCATGAATTTTGAAAATTGAGGTCCATATATGCCAAAAGCCCAATTTTGACCCCTTTGAAACCCCATAAAACCCCATTCCCGTAACCCGACAATGCTGGTTCGCGAACTCATGAAAACAGACCTGGTCTTACACCTTCATACAAAATTTTATCAAAATCGGAGGTCCGCTTCAAAAGTTATCCGTACCACGGACACACACACACACACACACACACACACACACACACACACACACACACACACACACACACACACACACACACACACACACACACACACACACACACACACACACACACACACACACACACACACACACACACACACACACACACACACACACACACACACACATATACATATATATGAAAATGAACGAACGGTGTTTTTGGCTTCTGGGGACCTCAAAATGAAAAAGTAAAGTGGTCCCGGGCTTAGGTCTTACCATGGCTACTACCGTAATAGCGTATTCCCTATAGGGAAATTTGCTAATAAATTCTAACTTTGAATATCACCAGTTAGTTTTGGGGGTTTGTATGGAACAAATATAGTAAACCAATTACAAAACTAGAAAATGAAACAATAATTACAAAACTAAGTTCCGTCTATAACCTTACGACATTCTACATTAACAAACGAAAATCACAATATAAGCTTGTCAGTAACCTTGTCTAATATAAATGTACTCGTCTTATGTGATATCACTCTGTAATCAATTCCACTGTAATGGGCTATACGTAATTGATGTAATCAATACCACATAAATTATGAGGCTGTAGGCTGATTAATACCAGTGGATGAAATAAGATGAGTTTTCAAAGTAAAGTGTTTAATTATGCTATATGTAATTTTGAAACTGTATGAGTAATCTTTTTTTACATGTGCTATAGTGTTTCAAACATCATTTCTTCTGTAAAACAACCACACTAGATCTACAGTACATTTGAGGTGTTGTACAAACACAATCACTTATTATAACGTTATATGATAAGTTATACCTACTAACTTAATAGAATTCACATATGTAAGGTTCTATTTTCCAGTCACAACTCTCACAACCTACCATGCCTTGCTTAAACAATGATCGCAAAATTGCTTTTACAAACATTGTCGATTTTAATCAGTTTTTTTCTTAGCTTTTTTCTATATACAATTGAAAGATGCTGACCTTTTAATCCTGATAATTGTACTATTTATTAATCTAGAACGTAGAGGCATGTCTTGTCAAGAAATAAATATGTAAAACTACTTCACGGTTACTAAAACACTTAAATAAACAGGCAATAAACCAATTGGGTTGAGGATAATAAGTATTCCCAAACGAATAGTATTAGTACAGTATGTGCAGCATTACAATCGGCCGTACATTAATATTCGACCCAGTGGAGCTAAAATATTTGACATGTCGTTATGCATTTGTAGCAGAATGTTGTGATTTACATGTCCATTTCACACAACAAATGAGTCCCTCCAATAAGCATTCTGTAGGAACAAAATGTAATCACTGAATACTGATCAATGGTGTAATCAGTATAAACGAAATCAAGACCGCAATAATCATTGTTCGTTTCAAATTTACAATCACATCTAAGGTAACCCACATTTATTATTATAATTATTCAGATGTCTACACTACCAAAAAATAAAAATGGCTATATAGTTTATAGATTATAATGTTTGTATTATATTTCCAGTATACTTCCTCTCTGTTTGGAAACTAAGTTTAAAGAGATATGCCTTCCCAAAATTAGAATGAAGCAGTGCACTTAATAAGGGTACAATTAATTAGATTAATTTAAAAAATATTGATTATATAGGTACCTTCAACGAATAAACCTGTGAATGTTTTACTGACAGTTGTTGTTACCAAATTAACTCTATTTCTTTGAACTTTTCGATTGTTTAAGCTCAGAATACTCAGACATATACACAATTCTGATAACCCCTTCCAAATACCAATTCAAAATTGGATGAATATGTGTCAAACACTTTTTGTCTCATAGAGGTTCAATCGAATCAGCAAAATAGTATTTGCTTGTCTGTGTTGACCTACATCGAAATTGAATTATTTAAAGCAGTCTCGTTGTAACCTTATATATTAAGCAAATTGTTGTAGTTAAGTGACACTATCAACATCAATGTACCTTTTTTACTTTATTTTATTTAGATTTATATTGATTAATTTTTTACTTAATTTCTCTAAATAATTATTAAAAACCAGCAGATTAGGAAGTACGATATAAAAAATAACGCACTATCGTATTATTAGTAACTGACTGCGGTGCAAACTGCATGTTTATACGTAGGTGATCAACCTAACTTGGTAATGTATTTTCAGTAGTTATACATTTTATATCCTTAAGACCAGTGTTTAACCGTTCATAATTTCATTTTACAAAGCTATATTTTTTCAACAAAGAGACCCGTATTTATATTAGTATTTTTATCCTAGAAATGCAAAGATTCAAAAAGTCTAAAAAGTTTTCGAGAACAGGAAGAAAAATACATACGTAGAAACAATCATTACTCAAATGGTTTACTGGACTTTAAAGTCAACGTTTGGTAAAATTCTTTTAAGATGACTAAATTAAGTTACTCATACATGTAATTCCACAAAAGAAAACTGAAATATTCATTTATTTATTATTGATTTATTTTAAGTTATTCTTATAGGATTTAAATACTTTAAAATACTAAAACTGTAATTTATAAATTTATGAACAATAATGTTGTTTATTTAAATCAAATTGATGTTACTAATACATACAGACAGCATCAACCCACCATAGACAGCAACGATATCTCAAAGTAGCATGTCATGTGATGTCACTTTGTAATCAATTACACTGTAATGGGCCACACGTAATTGATGTAATCAATACCACATCACTCTAGAGCTCTAGGCTGATTAATATCAGTGTGTAAAACAAGATGAGCAATCAAAGCACAATTAATTACTAATCATAATTGTGTATTTCTAACTCTACAATCGAATAATATTACTCTCCATTTAGTTTTAAACTGTGAGATTTCTTTGTCTTGCTAATGAGTTATAAAAATTGTTGCTAATTTTTTGCTAAAGGGTTAAAAGGGTAGAGTGATTATATTGTTGAGGGAACTACCTGAATACGGTTCGCATTGTTCTAGAATATTTCAGTGGTCTCGCGGGTCCAAAACTTATCGTTCAGTGCTCCACTTTCTCTCATTTTGTGCCTTTATTTTAAATCCGATGAAAGTGGGAGGTCTTTTAAATACAAGATAAATACTTGGGCTAATTAGTTTGCTTTCGGATTGTTTATATTTTCAATCCATAGTGAAATAAAATGGTTCAAAGTTGATGAAAGTTGGATCAACTTTGAACCATTACATTTTAATATGGATTCGATCAAAAAGTGAATTAAATAGCCCAAGTCTTTATCTTTTACTTAAAAAACCTCCCACTCTTATTGAACTTAAAGTAAAGTCACAAAATAAAAGGAGGCAAAACACTGCTTCATGATCTGAGAGTAGCCTTTTCACCCCCTCTTAATTAGCTGATTTCTGTCAAGATCCTTTTCCTCTTTCAATTTATTTAGATTTTCTAACACTCTGGCAAACTAACTTAAAAAATCAATGATTTAATGTGGTTTTATGGTATATGGCAATGTAAATAAAACGTCTGCCATCGATCCACTGGATGAGTGGACATAAGACCTTTACTGCCTGCGATGCGGCCGCTTATCGTGGGTCTTCCAAACACCGCTAAAACACGGTGGTTTTAGCGGTCGTTGAGATCAAAGTTTTGGCAATCTGGAAGTATTTGTCATTCTTGGGCGTCTAAAATGTGAAAGGTTGTGTTCTGTTCTCACTATTAATCGAACGTTCACAAAATGAGTTGTAAAAATTAGCTCAGTATATATTTTTATACTTTTTATTCGTTGAGAGCGTATAAAAACCTCAAATTTAGGACTAATTAATTAATATTTATCTTACATTATCCTATCTTATTTTTTAATATTTCTAATATATTGTTCTATATTAACAATAATTAAGGTTAACAACTAATAACTATCAAAATATCTTCTGATCCGGAATTTCGACAAGGATTATATTTGGTATATTTTAAAATCAAATTATTTGTACTATACATAACGCAAAACATTAAATTATGCTATAAAATGAACATATCCTTTCTCCAGAATATTTTAGTATTAAATAAAATAAGGAGTCTAAAATATCTGATCAATAAACATTATTATTTATCAGAGCTCCTTTTATACTTGTGCGGAAAGTCGGTTCATACATTGATTAATACAAAGAAGAGCCTATCAGTTTTTTTTCGAATAAGTTTACCTAGATGATTTATGAGCATGAAATAATACAGGAGAAGGAGTTTAAATATGAGCGGATATGGGAAAGGTGTAAACACGATACATCGCCAGTTTGTTACTCTGGGGCACTCTTATAATGCTGTCTCGGTGACCTGCATTAGACGAAGTGTGGATTATCTTGTGAAAAAGGCAGAATTACTACTTGCAGTTATATATTTAAAACAAAATCTAAATTCAATTTCAAATTTCAATTCTAAATTTCAATGCAAACAAGTTATAAAATTATTCACTCAAATTTTTTAAAATCTTCTTGGTTTTTTTAATGTTTTTTTTTCAAATTTTGCAGGGCTTACTTTTAAAATTAAAATAAATTTGATTTGTGTTAAGCTTTATATATTTTAGTTCAAGAATTTTTAACTCCAGATTACGTACAGTAATTGGTGAAAACGTCAAAACAACAGTTTTACACTCAATGTAGACTCTCTAACAATTCCAATTCCTTATTAATTAATATGTGCATGGCCTGTCTTCAGTAGCCAACCAAATGTCGGTCTTAGTAAATTTTCAACCAACCAAGACAACAATATAAAAAAATAAATTTGTTTGAAAAACTGCAAAATTTCACACTTTATTTGGACATTATAAAAAACAAAAATAATTTTCTTCTTCCATAAAAAATGGAAGTTGAACTAAATACATCACCACAGAAAAATTAAAGCCAGTAACGAGTGGTGTTCCTTTGGGTTTTTTTACTAAATTCAGCTGGTTATTTTATTAATGACCTTCCAATAGCCAATGGAAGCAGTTTAATTAAAAACAATTGTTTGTATCCTGGAATATATCATACGACTAATTCAACACTCTAACATTGAGCGGCCAGGTAAATTTTCTAAAAGGTAAGATATTTGGTAAGATATAAGATATTGGTAACATTAGGTAATACAATTGCAATCCTAGGTTATATTACATTATCTACAAGCTTTATTTTAACGTTTTACCTACCAAACAGATAAGAAAACCACATGTTTGTCGGTCTGACAATTCCTGTCAGGAAGGATCCCCTTCACGTAAACAAACATGATGTCAAAATATTTTCACACCACATCAGCCGTCTGCTCACTCATCTCTTTAAACAAACTGGAAGTAAAAGAGCATAACAAGTTTAGATCAAGTGTGAAATAATGAGTGGTCTGATAATCGATATCCTCTAGACTGCCAACAGACATCTCAAGGACGTCTACGCTCTCGCCCGTGCGCGTGCGAGCGCGTAGGTCACTAAACTATAATGTATATCGCTGCAAGTCGCATCGCTTTGACTCTCCTGTCTTCAGTCTCCATACTTTGTAATTTGCAATCACGTTTTACTCCCGTCCAATCGCTCCTTATTCAAATGCGCCTAGTCTCCTGTACTTATCCCCGCCTCTGAAGTACTTTGCATGGTAAACGGGGGCCAGCTTAGTGCAGGTGTTGTAATTTGATGTTAAACAGCGCTCGCTTCCGGTGGTGGGTGTTGTCTGCACTAAATGAGCGGCTCTTTGGAAGATTAATTTGGAAATTAGACTGAAAAGTAAACAAAATCGTTTGATAGCGAGGTGCGCATGACCTACAGGAAGCTCCTGAGAAATCTGTGCAAGGAATTATTTTACATTCGTTTTTAAGTTGGAATAACTTGACATATCATTTGAATCTAATGATTGCCAGTTTAGTCCTGAGAAAAGTTAGAAGCTTTTTGATGATTCCAAACAGGGATATGAAAAACTACCCATTTCATCAAGTAGAAAACAGAACTACCCATTTCATCAAGTAGAAAACAGACCTTGACCAATCACTGGATCAATATGACTAATAACAATAATAACAGGTACAGTAATATGACTTCATAATGATAGAACTTGACTAATAAATACAGGAAAAATAATTATACTCTTAACTATAATTCAATGATGACGTGATGTACTACGTGAATCTACATTCAAGGGAATTCATACGAATAGAGTAGTATCTGGAATTAAAATAACAATAATTCTATTTATTATTTCTGAAGTTCTGTTTTTCACATAATTCTTCTGAGCATTTTTACATAGAAGATTAGCACCTACAATTGAAATCGGAATACAATGACCTCCTGCAGGAATTTAACCATTTAACCCTTTAAGAATCCCTCTTTTTAATACCATAATTCTTCTATGTTCAGGCATTTCAATCACATGAGCTCATAACTCAATTTTTATGTAAAAACTGATCTCAAACTATTTAAAGATTTATAATTATAATTGGTTTAGGAGTATATTTTCAGTTCTACAAGCAGCAGAATACTACGAAGCACCAGCAGATTTTTATTTTATTTTAATGAATTTTTTGATTGCTATTAATAATCGTGACAAATCGATCATCTGATCTTTGGCAGTGCTAACAAAGCCACACAAAATCTGATCCATCAAACTCACTCTTTAGTTTTATTCACTTCCAAATAAGCATCACAGTTTTCGTCGTCGTCAGTGTATAATATTCACTAATTCATTCTAATATACCCTTCAGTATCTAATATTACATGTAATATTACATTTTTCAGTATGATAGTTCATCAATTTCGTTGTCAGATACCAGATATATGAAACCAAGACATACATTATGTACGTTGAAAATTGAACTCCAGCCATTATAAACTGTATAATATCTTTCAGAGTATAATAAGCGTACTTTCAAGTTAGATTAAACGCAAGAAACACAAAAACTTTGCAAACTGCCGAATATATCAAGAAAACACAATGAAGGAGTTTTATAAGATACGGTAGATCATCAAATATAGCTGACTTCAATATGATCAATACCAGGTAATGGTATTTAATAATGAAGAACACCTTTGAATCACAATAGAACTAACAATGATACTAATAACACTCAACGTAAACAAAACTCTATAAAAACCTCATCAGTCAATTATAAATTTGATTTCTTCAATTTAGTGTTCTATTTACAAATTAGTTTAAAACAAACATTTTTAACTTCAAGTAATTTGGAATTCGTAAACGTACTTAAGTTATTTATTATATTTTGTTTACATTTCAAAATTGGAATTGATGTAATAAGAAACAGAGGCGGTGCGAGCTCATTTCTTTATAAGTTGATAACAGGACGGGTGAAATATGAGATTCTCGCAACGCTCCCTATCTCCGCTTGCGAGTTGTGATTGCCCCGACTTGACTGGGGAGAACTTTTTGAAAAAATTATGCCGCACAAGAAAACATCATGAAAATGTCAATTGTTTATCAATTATAAACTACTGTAACTTCTTATAATACCTAGAATAAAAGTGTTTTACAATAAATTAGTTAAAAATTCTTTAAAGATGATATTGTTTTAATTATAGTTAAAATTTTGTAGTACACATAATTTTATGACGTAATTTTATAAAATTGACCATTAACATTTGTAACGATTGTATTTATAAGGTCTTAATAGGTCTTTATGGCACGAGCGAGTTGGAAGCAAGACCCCGATTGAATTGAGTGTTCTTAATCTAACGAGTAGTTTAAAAACTGAATACAACAAAATACAAATATGAATACACTTCGACCAACTTTGGCAAAGCATTTTAAAAGTAAAATAATAAACATTTTTACCATTTATTAATTGGTGACCCGCCAAAAACGAAACCTCACAAGACGTTGCTTGATCTATCGTCGTTTCCACTCACATAAGATTACACTCTTTTGAAGATATGCATATAAAAAAATAAAAAAATAAACTTGTAATGGAACAATCAGTAGACGTAAGAATTGCGTAATTTCTATTGTAACAACTTTTCTCAAATTCAAAAATAACTTGTAATGGAACAATCAGTAGACGTAAGAATTGCGTAATTTCTATTGTAACAACTTTTCTCAAATTACAAGCCCTTATTGGTATAGAACCTATATAAAAAAATAATTCCTGTATCATTTGTAACAAATTTCTATTTTTCTAATAATGTACCTTTATAGGATGTTACTTACAATACGAGTATCATTATTCGGAATATTTTCAACGGTCGTACTTTTGACCAAACATTAGAAATACAATATTCTTCACGTTTCACAAAGCGCACTTATTTGTTATACCGTGGCGATGGTTTGTTCATCGAAATATTTAAAAATCAAAGTAAAAATCTAGGATTAGTGTTTTATCTACCTACAAATGTATATATTCATTTGTAGTTATGTATTCACTAAAAAGTTATTTTATTGTTAACAGTGTTATGTTTAATTATAACTATTTAACGGTATTTTTATTTTATTATCTTTACTACTTGAATTGTTAAATAAAATACAGCAAATTAGTAACATATTGTAAATATTCAAGTTGAATAAGTCACCTGAGGCTATTTCAAGCCAGAGCCTGCATCTCTGGGATGCTCCAACTCAAGTAAGTTGTTAACTCGACTAAAGTTACACAATTGTGAGTGAAACTTCATCAAGCAATTCATGACAACTGCGTTCAAAACAACGTTATAAACTTGTGTCTCGTCAGCATCTTCAACTTGGCTGATTTAAAGTTTGTACCGTTACATACCTAACTGAGTGAAACCATCTTATAGTTGTGTACAAGCGGGGCGTACGAAACTGTGCTTTTTTGTAGTTAAGTCCAATGAATGTTATGCTTATTATTTTGTTTTTTTATTTGTAAAAATAACTTAAGGGCTTTTTTATATTATAGAATTAATTTAAGTTAAAAACTTTATAAAAATTGATTAGACAAAATTTTTTTTGAAACAGTAAAGTTTAGATTGGAAATGGATGTTAAGTTTAGTATTATTTTTCCAGAAAATATATCACGTTATACTTTACTGGGTGTAGGTGTACAACAAGAGTTAAATAAAAAGAGTTATACTCCACATGGCGTTTCCATTTATAGTTTAAATGAGTTACATTTAAGATAAAACTAAATTTTATTATTAAGTTATAATTTACTTAGTGTGGATTTTTAAAAGTGAACTTGATGCCATAAAGAAGGTTTTATTAACTAGGTATACTAAGGCTGCCCCAAGTGATTGTTAATTTGTAAAAGTTTTCAATTTCAGTATACTTTTAAATACCCACTTTATCCTCTTTGAGTATTAAAATTTTTCATACAAATTAATTCTATAAAGAATATTTTGTAAAGGCAACTAATGAATAATGAAAGGAATTAATATTTTGTATTATCAACTAATGTTATTATTAAATTTATTAGATACATTTTGGGATTTTTTCTGCGACGAAAAATAACTTCGAACCTTGTAGTGATACTTAAAATGCTCTCCAGTTTTTAGTAATTGAATATGAATTATACGTTAAAAAATTAAGTATGATTTTACAAATGTGCTGCTTGTTGAACTTACCTGGAATATTTGCCTTCAGAAGTAATATAAAAAGTTTTTGTAAAAGTAAGTAATTTACAGCAACGTAGACAGTGAAATAGCAAAAGTTTTTCTATGAAGACATACCTGCTTTATTTGAGCCTTAGCAACACAAAAGCTAGTTTTTAAACTCTTTTTAACAAATGGAATACCTTAGCTTTTTTAGGATAAACTTTAGAATGACAAAAAAGTCTTCTTTTAAGTATTGCTGATATTTCGAGGTTATTAAATACTCAATTCAACCCCTTCTAACTGACAGCTCTGAGAACAGCAAGTAAACAGTAAACATTGTTGTCTAGCTTGCGTAACTAACTTGATGAGAATACAACTGGCAACTTTGTCTCAAACTTGCGTACTATCCTGCGAAAACTGGTGCTTGATTTTATTTCAACTATTTTATTTTCATACAAGGTTCCATGCAAGTCGGTCAGCCAATTATACAAATTTGTTTTTGAAACAAATTTAAACGTCCTATTTCCAATACTTATCCTGTACTATAATACGAGCAATGTCTGAAGTGATGTATGTTCCACGATCTCAAAATCAAACAGGTAGATTTTGCTTAAAATTTGCTTATATGATTGTTTTGGCCCAAAAATAAGTTTATAAACAGCCTCAATCCCAGAAAAAATCGAATTTGGTCTAAATTTAAGTTTTAAAATCGTAATTTTAACATTGGTCTTATGGGTTGCTATTTTGGTAACTAAATATCAACGAAATTTATACAAAAAAAAAGGAACAGTAATGTTAAGCAGACCTTTTGAAACAGCTGTTAACTGTGAAGAGGTATAGTTGGTTGTTGGTGGAAATTTAATAGCTTTATTACCATGACACTGTTTCAAAACTAAATTAAAACCAACAAGCAAGGCTCGGTTAACCTGGTACTACTATATTTAATAGAACTTAATTTTAGTTTTATTCAATAAATACGACAAAAATCCTGAAATTGTGCTCAGTTTATGTTTGTAACTCTTTACAGGAAGATT
The DNA here is from genome assembly GCA_030545055.2 of Neoaliturus tenellus. Lineage (NCBI taxonomy): Eukaryota > Metazoa > Arthropoda > Insecta > Hemiptera > Cicadellidae > Neoaliturus > Neoaliturus tenellus. Next base: position 187,062,111 of record CM061534.1, on the reverse strand, counting down.
TTTTTACAGAATACTTTGTACTATATCTTACAATTAACATTGTTGTTGAATATAAATTCACAAAGTAACCAAAGGACAATAGGAACCTCTTGAACCTACCCTTTGCCTGATTTATAGACCTAAAATAATATTCGGCTCTGGACTCTTTCTTTTACCCTTTCAACTTTTTGTGTAACAGCTGTCAACCTTTCTTCTATTTTTTTTGGCCAGTTTATTTTAGCCTTAAATCAATTTCATGGCACTTGCGTTTTCAATAAAAAAGATGACAGTCAAGGAATTGTGAGATCTTGGTAGTGAATCATATTGTCATGAAAATATATCTTGACAAAACTCAAAAATAAGAAAATATATACAAGGTTTCTTTATCCTGAATTACAACGCTTAAATTTGCCAACGGTAATAAAATATCTTACAATGTACTTCCAAAATAAATTAGGCAAAAATTACTTTTGTTTCATTACGTTTTTTTAGAATACGTTTCAAAAACCTTTTTGTAATTTTAACTTAGTAAATTTTTTTGGACTGTTGGTTGATTTAGCTAATTTACTTACACTTTTGAAGTGATTCTATGACTTCTATTAGTATGTAAAAAGTTCCCACAGTAAATGTTTCAAACTACAGTCTTTTTCCTACTAAATTTTTCAGAAATAGTTTATGTAGTTTAGTCTGTACTGACGGGATTAAATATATTGCAAGAAAACTCAAGTGAGAAATAAATGTTCCAAAATCTAACAGAAGAAAAGCAAATTTACATAACAGGTTTTTAACTGTACGTATATGAAAATAAACTTCTGGACCAAATAAATATTAAATTTCCAAACTTTTAAAATGATCATATATAGCAAAGATAAGCTCATAGAAAAAGCAGTTGGTTTTTACTTTATTCTTAATTTTATCAGCCTCAAATGACACCGCGTTGTCATTTATCGACTGGTCATTTAATTATGGAGTAATTTTGAATGACGCCTTATAACCCTGATTGCCACTTTTATCCACAATAGGAGTTTTCTAATTTATTTTTTGTTGCTAGATTTTTAAAGATATAATAAAGAATGCCTGTTTTTATTTTATGTTATTTATTGCTCGTCACTGCCTACACCGATTCAACTAAACTTTTCTATAACATTCTCATAGTTTCTGAGGAAATACAATGCATAGGAAAAATTTATTATTGTTACAAGACACTAATGTTTAATTTAAGCATTAAAATAGTGAGGCTTATATTATTATAAATATAAATGAGGGTATAGATTTTTGTTTTGTTTTGAGTAAGGAATTTGACTAGATAAAGTTTTAATCAAATTTTTTATTTTTTATTGTAAGTTTACAGTTTTTAAACCTCATTTCAAAATATACAAAGAAAACTATTAACATCTCAGATAATAAATAGATTTTAGTTTAACTTTATATTAATTTTATTAACTTTTATACATTAAAATAAATTAATATTATTAATTAATTAATAATATTAATTTAACGAGGATTACCGAAAATACACAAGGACCTAGTACCAATCAGACCTCTTGTAAATTTTATCCCCTCCCCAGCCTACCGCATCGCCAAGAAAATTGATAGAATCATCAGAAATGAAATATTAATTGAAAATGATTACAGCCTAAAAAACAGCGTTGAACTTGTTGAAAAAGTTAATAATCTTCAATTAAAAGGTAGCTATAACCTCGCTTCCTTTGATATTGTAAATTTGTATACGAATGTACCAGTTACCGAAACAGTCAACATTTTAGAGAATAATTTAAAGAAAAATTCAAAACTTACAACAGCAGCCATAAGCGAACTCATAAGCCTTGTAAATACAATTTTGGGTCAGAATTATTTCCAATTCAATGCAGAATTTTATCACCAGAAAAACGGTCTCGCCATGGGTTGCCCCTTATCAGGAATACTAGCAGAACTATTTTTGAACAGTATGGAAAACCAATACATCTTTTCAGAACAAAACCCATACAAAGAAAAAATCATACTTTATCACCGATATGTGGATGATACAATAGTTGTTTTTAATGGCAATAGTCGTCAGCTCAAACTGTTAAACAACCGCCTCAATAAGATCCACAAAAATTTACAGTTCACATTAGAAGAAGAGACAAATAATTCAATTAATTTCCTTGACCTGAAAATCACAAAAGTAAATGCCAAGTTAACTTTCAGCGTATATAGGAAACCAACTACAACAGACCAAACGATACATTTTACTTCCCACCACCCCTACAATCATAAAATCGCAGCATACAATAGCCTGGTCCATAGATTAATCTCACTCCCACTTTCCCCTGCAGATTATGAAGAAGAAGTGATTACTATCAAACATATTGCTGTCGCTAACGGATTCACAAGCTCCTTAATTGACCAACTGATTTTTAAGCACAAGAATAAAAACAAAAGTATTCGAACTGAAAATAAACCCGTATACGTCTCAGCAGTTTACGGATCATCTCTAAACCACACACTCAAAAACCAAATGGCAAAAAATAATGTCACAGTTTCGTTTCGAACCGATAATAAACTAGGGATGTTGCTAAAAGAAAAACAAACACGAATCAGAAGTGATAACAGAGATAAGACTGGTGTATATAAAATTGCTTGTGATGATTGCCCAAAATATTATATTGGCCAGACAATTAGATCATTTGAAAAGAGATTTAAGGAGCACAAATTGGAGCACTACACAAGCTTTGAGAAAAATTTAGAAATTTTGCATGTAAATAATAAAAAAGGCCGATATCTAGACTGCTTAGAAGAGTTTGAAATTTACAAGGCTACAAAAACAGAACCCCAAAATGTGCTAAACGAACAAAAATCTTTTAAGTCAAATTTAATATACGACGCAGCAATCAAGTTATCTAGGATTAAAGAACGACAAGGAAACAACCGACACGTCACTGATAACGGGTAGGGCCAAGGTCACCTGGAGCCTCAGTCATGACAAGTACATCGCCCGTGCCGTGTCGTTCGTTAATATTGTTTTTGGCCAAATTAAATGTATGTGTGCGTGTCCGTATATCGTGTATCGTGTTGTGTATTTGTGTAACATTTTAAACTATGACGACTTCTACATGGAAGAAAACGTTCTTGTAGGCCCGTTGATGGAACTTTGAAGTTCCGAAACCACGTGGTAGCCATAAAGGATACCAATTTGGACCCACGACGGAATTGAGGTAATTTAACCTTATATTTATTTCTAATATTATTATATGTTAGGTGGGCATTTATTTATTTATTACTATTTGTAGTTTTTATTTTTTACTTTTTAACTATATTGAAATTTAATTTTGACTAAATTCTTACTTTGTGTATTTCAATAAAGTCGAGCTTGAAACTTATCATCTATGTATTTGCCCACCTTTTGTATTTTTAATCCTCTATATTTTTTAGTTAAGTTTATTTCCAAACCTAGTATGAGTTTTGATTTATTAAAATACAAATAATTAAATGCCTGATAATTTTGTTAGCCAAAACCATCTCTTTAATTGTTTTCTTCATTCTCTAAATTTTTAATGCGCAAAATAACTTTATTTTTTTATAAATTATCTGTTAATGATTTTGAAACAATTTATTTTCATAGAAATGTGCAAACATAATATCCTCACTATAAATTAGGGTTTAGTTTAACGTAGCGTATTATTAAGCATTTCATGGAAATTTTACTATTTTTAATATACGTACAAGGTACTTTTTTATATGTTAAAATTCAAAAATATAGTCTGAAAGTAAATATATAATCGTACTGCAATGAATAAACACAAAATGTAGTATAAGTGTTTAAATATTACAAATAGTCATTAGTTCCACAGTTTTTCTAAACTTCATGTATTTATCAAACACAAGAAAGTCATTGAAATAGACCATAATATACCATAACACTACGTAAAGATAAGCAAACATTTTACCTTTCAAAGAAAACATAATTCAAGAAAATCAGTGTAATGAGAGGGAAGAGGACAGAAAAAAGATAAGACTTGCAAAGTGGGCCTTATTTCATCCGTGGTATCGTGAAATTGTGGGGTTTTTCTAAAGATTTCTGTTTCATCAACACAATTTTGGCATTCAATGCTTATACAGTATTATTTTATCCTACTTTATCGCCTTCATTTTGTGTTATATAAATAATTTTTTAATTAAGAAAGGGTGTTGTAAAATGCAACTTTTCAATGTTTGTTACATAAATTATTTAAGAATCTGTTTTCAATATATCGGTTTTTTAAATAAAATATTTATACCATATCTAAAAAGAATGTTTTTAACCACACAATTCAATAACTTTTATATTTTAATTATTAAGTGGGTATCTTATATTGAATTCTTCATTCCACAGAAAGAGAATTAACAGAAAACTTTCAGTGCATAGTAATAATAAGTTGGGGATCAAAGCCTTAAAATGGGGGTATCAAATAAACCCATACTTTAATTTATTAAAACGGTGAAGATAATGATTAGTCTCTTTGTTTTAGGTACCGTTTGGTCATAGAATTTTAAAAGAGAAACCCTTATTTTTCATAAGCACAATGTTAAAACAATGTTTTTTTAACGAATGGGATTTTTACTTTCAATTATAAACTTTTTATTACTATGCACTGAAAGTTTTCCAATAGATCTTTATTGTATAGTTTTCTAGAAAGTTCTGCGAGTAAATACTTTAATATAAGGCTATCCCATATGCACTCAAACCTCAGAATCCAAGGTAATTTGATAAAGCGGAGAACCATGTAACCACAGGCATATTTCCACAAGTTCTAAATGGACAAGAGAAATATTTGCCCCTTGTCCATGTATTTTATCTTACTTAGCGACTATGTTTTCCTAGAGTAATCGTTAATCTTAAGTGTGGGATATTCGTTTATGAAAAAAAATCTTTTAAATAACAAAATTACATTACTTAAAAAGGATATAATTAAAAATGCAACTTACAATTAATTGTGTAAGTTTCACTCTCAGGGTTCTAAGCGTAGAATATTTACGCTAAAAAGGAAGCCAACCATTACCAAATATGGTCAAAGTAATTTATTTTTAATCACATTTGAAATTAAGAAAATTATAAGAATATTTATTCCACTGATAACATTTTAAATTGTTTAAATGGGCTTAATTCATTCCAATAGAGTTTTACCCAAAAGTACAAAAAAATTATTCCTCGTATGTAGGAAAAGAACATAAATTCAATGTAAGTTTAGCTGAATATAATTTATGGGTTTGTTGAAGGTTTAATGAAAGTCATTCAAAAAAAAAAAAATAAATAAATAAAAATAAATAAATAAATAAAAAATAAAAGGTCATGGTATCATTTAAAACTTTCAAAATAGGAACGACTATATAATTTTAATTCTTTGGTAATTAATATTTTAAGAATACGTAGGTCTATCTTAATAAACATATTAATATATTTTTAATTAGTGAAAAATCTAATGTCTATGCCAATTTTTACGCCATTCAAGCTTAAGTCTAATTAATTAATTAAGCTTAATCAAACCTACCAATTAATGAAAGAGAAAGCAGTAAAACTACTTCTCAAACAATTATATTTTTAAAAATAAAACTTTTGCAACACCACACAACTTGTTGGCAGGAGATTACCAAAACATTAATTTCTTTTCATGTCCAATATGAAAGGCAAACTAGGTGAAGACGAAGTATTAATGGAGGAATAACGAGCAAATGTTTAAACTGTAAATTACATTTTATTTAGTTATTCCCTCCTTTAAGTAATCTTGGTACTTTTCATCATTTTATTCCTTCATTGAAAGTCTTGGGAAGCTATTTACTTTTATTATTGTAGGTCAGTTGTAATAAAATTGTATTTTCATTTTTATTGCATAATTTTTATTTTAACGATTTTTAAGAAATTTATAAAAGTTCCAAATAATAGTTTATTATAAACAGTCATACCCCCTTCAGTCATAATTTAAATCTAAATTATTTGTAAGGATAAAATTATGATGAGAAGGCTTAGAGTAAAACTTTATAAAAAATAATTCAATAGACACTTGGATGTTCAGTAAAGATTTATTCTTATGGTCGTTTTTAGGCGAAATTGTTGAATAATTATAACGAGTTTTAAATTGACTCCTAATTTATAACTGTTAGTCAAATATATTGATATGGACTGCTAAATATATTTTCACCACACTACATCGATATCACCTGTTTTCGACCCTCGTTTCTACCGTCGAAACACCTGTTTTGCCGGCTTAGGCCGGCAAAATTTTCCGGCCTAGGCCTGCAAAATCAGCTGGCCTAGAGCTTACATAAAAACAGTTATCACAACACGTTGTATCACAAAAACATGTGACTGCAACAATGAAATGAATTGGTTGCCTAGCAACCGGAAACACATTGCATCCCGCTAGATTAGGTTAGTAGTTGTGCTTGGCTTAGTTACTTGGCTCTGAATAAAATATTTTTTCATTAGTATAATATTTATTGCATTGTGTAGTGTGATGAAAAATATCGTTCGTAACTCGGGCCGAAAGCGTTTTGCCAACCCTCGATCGTTTCAAGTTCTCGACTTCGTCTCGAACTTGAAACACGATCTCGGGGCCGGCAAAACGCCACTTTCGGCCCTCTTGACGAAATATACTATTTGTAATAACTTTTTGTAAATAACCAAGAGCTCATTCACTAATATAAATTTAGAATAAAAATCTAATATTTTGTATGAACCTAGCTCTTTGAAACAACTTGTTTAATGTTGTATGCGTTTAAGGCATGTCAAAAGATAAATTAAAAACCTTTAAAACACTATAGTTCCAAAGGGCGTATTTATCAATCTCATTAAGCTCTAAGTAACTTCGATATAATTCTTAACTTTGTTGAATTGATCTTACTTTCTAACTATTACAAAGTTTTAAAGATTGTATGTGACACTTTTGATGTTGGATTTAGATTTTTTTCAAGTGAATAAAAAAATGTGTTGAATTTACTTTCAGATTATTTATTTTAGCCATAACTGGAGTTAAATAATTAAGTTATAGTCATTGAATAAACAAAATAATTTGAAGAAAAAAGTAATTACAATTTTAGTTTATTTTAAAGAAATCAAAAATTTTCGTAGTAAAAAACTCTTTTATTTTTGGTCAGAGTGTTTTTTATTTTAAATCTAACCAGTATAAAAAATATTAATATGAATACTTTTTATAAAATTCTGTCTAAACAATGTGTGAGTGTAGCCGTGGGAATTCATTTACTGGGTTTGACAAGCATTAATCACTCGTACATTCAACAAAGCACATGTCACTGTTGGTGGATCAACATTGGACAAATCGGATAAATATTTGAACTAAAAACTTTGTTCATCAGATATTTCATCTTCCCAAACAAAAAATCCAATTACATTAAATCTTTTTCAAACATTGTTACAAACATGCCCCTAACCTTCACTAAACCTAACCTAACCGTTATAAATATTTCTAAAAATACTTGAACGTTTTCGACTTATTTAAACTGAGCGATGGTAGAACTGGAGTGTAGTGAAAAGGACTTGCTTTAATCCCATTAATGATCTTTGTGAGTTATACTGAAGGATTGTACTGATATATGTAAGATTAAGCTTTATTGATTTGCACATAGATATGTTTTCATTGTACACTAGTAATAATAAACATTATTGTTGATAATGTTTTAGACTGAAAGTCACAAAATCCGTCTCGAAACTATTTACAAACTCACCTTTTATAGTATCCTAATACATTGTACATATTTTTTTATTACTTTTAATATTTATAACACATTAAAGACTTACATGTACATAACGACAAGCATATAATATAGATTTATATTCTTGATCATTACTCCACATCATATGCAATGATATTGTTGTTCCGAAAGCTTTCAAAATGGAGCCAGTGGTTTGAGTGTGATTGATTGTTATTCAAATATCGAAGGGGAGAAAATGTAGAACCTGCAGCCAGTGATTTATTACATTGGAATATATTTCCTTACATGAATAAAATAAAAACCATTGGTCCCCTTACAATGCAATGGATTAATTCTCTTCATACGTATGAGCTTTTAGTAACATATTTGAATATTTATAAAAACACGCTTTGGATTTCTAATGAAATTAGAGATAAATTTCTTAAATTGGTAGCGTATACGTACTCTATGGATATTTCATCACAAATAATAAGCATACATTGGATTGATAGAAAACAGTATCGCTGAAGTTCATATGCACCATAGGCCTAATAATAGATATGTGATGAATATTTTATGGAAACGCCTAAAACACCATTTTTGAACTCACCTGACAAAATCAAAATACCAGAAATTAAATTAATTTTGAAATTTAGTAACAATGAGCAGGCTTGATCGGTAATCGGGAAAAAATTGTGATAGTTATTTTTTTGTATACTATTTAAAAAATTTAATGTCATATGTTTTTAATTTAATAGGGTATAAAAGAGAAATAAAGGAGCCCTTAATTCGATTCAATCTTTATCGAAGGACGTATGGGAATGTAAGGAAAAAACAATGTCTTGATCTAAACCTGCTGTTATCAGTATCATTTTGCTTAAATTCTGCTTACAAGTGATATTTAGTCCATATTGGATAAACATTTTTGTCACCTCTATAATATATGTTCATTATATAGCGGTACCTCTATAATGTACCTTATATTTACAGGCAGTTTTTGTTGTTGCAGGTCAGTTGAGAATCCAGCACAAACAGTTTAACTCTTCAAGATTGCATAAGGTATGAGTTTCCAATGGCAGTGATAGAGAAAAAAGATTATTATATCAAATAAATCTGTTTGGCACAAATCCCGAGACTGTTCATTTTTGAAAGTCATTATTACCAATCTTACTGATAGCATTTGAACAACTCTCAATATAGGAATGTATGTAACAGTTACGCAAATTCTATGTTAAATATCTCATTTTGAATCTTACATATTTGAATTAAATTTAAAAAAAATTATTGATTTTGAGTTAAAATTTTATAATTATTTTTTATTAATTTTTATTAAGAAAATTTATCTTGGAATTTGGTTTTTTTAAATTAATTATTATGAAACAGTCACTTACACAAAGGAATGTTCATTTGTAAATGGTGATTGTCAACCAACCCCAAGTATGTTATTGATGGTGAAACAGAAAATGCCATCAATATGGAGAGCTTAAATTTATCACATTGAAGATAAATTACAGCTGTCACATATTACAAAAAGAGAAAGGAGTTTCATTGTAAAACAATAAACACTTTGTTGATAATTTTAATTTGACTAGGGTTATGAATAAATTATTTTACATCATTCTAAGCAATGTACTTTTAATTTTATTAGCTTATAATAATTAGGTGGATTATCTAAATTCATAATCATTTTTAATTCGAGCAGAATAACCTTCAAAGAATCATCTGATGATAATTTTTATTTTGTATTTTTTACACAATTTGCCTATGTTTTAACTTGGATTTACCATAGTTATGTTTTTACGAAGGTAGCAGATAATGCCACATTTCAACAATGCCTTACACTATAATCTTCTCTCACAACAAATTTTAACGAAAATAACACATAACAAAAAGTAAAAAAGAGCAACTTGCTTTGTATTGTTTTAAAGTTAAATTTGATATCGTCTAGACACCTGAGAGTTAAGTGCTAACTTCAAAGAGATCTCTAATTAATTTGTGTTATTCTATTAACTTTAACTAGAGCAGAGTCATTAGCTAACTTTGCGACTGCAATGCAGTCTTTTTGCTGTGTGCTGAAAATAAAAATATATAAACAATTATATTTTATTTATTATATTTATTATATTTTAAAACAAATTATGTAGAACCTAATGTGCATAATTTATTAAAATCTTTATATAAAGATATATATTTCAAACTGATAACATTTTTACTCTCATTTGATTCCAGTTTTATACTCCCATCACTACTTAACAATTTCACTTAAAAGGACGTACAAAAATTATAGCTTTAAATGACTATATAATATAGATATCTTTAGCTTTCTTTAGCGAAAGTGACATTCTAGTCTGTAACTAAGCCTGTTGAATAACAGTCCTTTAAATTACAGACCATATTGGCCTATTAGAGTATGAGATATAAGAGCATTTTAACTCATTCTGTGTAGGCCTATCCTTTATTACGTTAACTTTTTTTTGATTTTGATTTTATTTGTTAAAAAGATTTATTAAAATTTGTATATTTTAACAATGTTCAAAGCAATCTTGATTTGTGCTGTGTTAGATGTATATTTTATTTACCATCACATTCATATTAGATATTGCCCCCTGGTCGAACTTTGACCAAACTTCAGTTGATGCCTGGACACAATTAGTTAAAAATTATATTTTATAACTTCTTCCTGATCTGCTATCATTTGAGCTAGCATTACAACAGCTGAATAATAATTCAATCAATTAAAATTCTTCCATAAGATTAACATTAAAAATCTAAAAATCTCTAAGGCTAGAACAATGGGGGCAGATTCTCATTTTTTTCGCTGGAACAACTACTGAGCAACCCCTTTCCAAAAACTTTAAAAGTGTTGAAAATTGAAGGAGGAGTTCCAATTACAAAAAAAAGTCTTGCACCTTATAGATGTCAGTTAACGAATATTTCAAAGAAGAAAGCAGTTTTAACTGTGAAACACTTAGACCTACTAGAATAACGTTTAGGATAAAGCACTGTTGAACATTTATTTACTTAAAATTCAAATAAAATTTCTAAGTTACGACGATTCAAATTTAGATCTTTAATCATCGATAGCTCTTATGACATTTAATACATTTGATACGTTAGGACACCAACGCACTTCGTACATTATAATTTTTTTAAATTTTATTGTAAAATTGTTTTAAATTTGTATTGTATGTACATTATAAATGTGTACATACGTTGGCATACATTGGTGCGTATTGCAAGTCTAACCATCTGAACCGTTACCGTCGCCTCATCACAGCCACAGGACATGGAAGCGTGTCCCATGAGGACGGAGACGAGGGGGGCTCACAACCCTGTCTAAAACAAACAAACTACAGCGTGGACGGCGTCACTCCAATGAGTCCTTGCAAGCCAAGAAAAAGAATTTAATTAAATCAAAACTGGACAAGAAAAGTTCATTTCTCCTTAAATACATATACAATTTTGTTTTGTTTTAAACTACATTTACAGTACCTTGTCCCCCTAAACTTCCAAGGGGGCCCGTTGGTCAAGTGATTATGATAAGAATGAAGAGTAAGTGTGAAGATTTTGTTGGAACATAAAAGTTGTAGCTTTGTAACTGGCAAAGACGTCCCCCTAAACTTCCAAGGGGGCCCGTTGATCAAGTGATTATGATAAGAATGAAGAGTAAGTGTGAAGATTTTGTTGGAACAGAAAAGTTGTAGCTTTGTAACTGGCAAAGACGTCCCCCTAAACTTCCAAGGGGGCCCGTTGATCAAGTGATTATGATAAGAATGAAGAGTAAGTGTGAAGATTTTGTTGGAACATAACAGTTGTAGCTTTGTAACTGGCAAAGACAAGTTGATTCATTTGCAAGAGCCATTAATTAATAGCCCAATGACTAATGGTAGTTTTGAAAATACAAAAACCACCAACTCAGGTAACACGTATTGCAAGGAAGCTCTATAACCACTCACCTACCCAGCCATGAAGACTCTAGGCCTTCAAGAAACCAGACGATTTAACGGAAAACGGGATAAACAATAAAACATAATCTGAGTTGAAACGAGAACGTGACGAGGCCCTAATGGGATGCAAAACATCGTCCAACTGGCAGGATTTATAGGGCAGGCCGAGCGTGTGTGTGTGTGTGTGTGTGTGTGTGTGTGTGTGTGTGTGTGTGTGTGTGTGTGTGTGTGTGTGTGTGAGTGAGCGTTTGAGCGGAGCGACCGCGGCGGCGAGGAAAGTGATTGCAAATTACAGGGAACTGAACTGACCCGACGAGGTGCAGCGAGGGTCATTAGGGGCGGTGACCCCGCGCACACACGCGCACGCGCACACGCGCACACACAAACACACGCACACACACACGCACGCGCGAGCGTACGGCAAGTGTTGAGGATTCGTCTGAGGGACTGGATGGGCTTATGGGCGTAGTAAAAGAAAAAATGCTTACACATGACCTTATGGGACAAAAAAAGAGCAATGGGCGTAAAAATACTAGACAAAGCAGTAACTTGAAGGTACTAAATTAAAATGACGTAATTACACACGTACTTAAGATAAGGCTTTCTACTTTAGTTTATGATAGTTACTATCTGCCTTACTTACTAACAGTGCAATTTCCATGTAGATAACCCCAAATGAAGGTCCTGTTTCTTATAAGGTATTGAGTATACTGCATTTTTTATTTGATTTTTTTGATTCCCCGTGGTTCAAAACATTAGAATACAGTAAATAATCAAAATGCTAAAATTAGTCAGTTCAGCCTTTTGGCTTATCAGGGCAGTACAGCAAAGACCAGTCTAAAGCTGTAGACGATTAGGTAGTATTAGGTAGTAGTATTAGGTAGTATTAGGTAGTATTAGGTTAACATTAGGTAGTATTAGGTTAACAATTAGGTTAACAATTAGGTAGTAAGTATTAGGTTATATTAGGTTAGTAGTAGTAAGTATTAGGTTAACAATTAGGTAGTATTAGGTTAACATGGTTCACATAGACAAATAAGGCCAAGCTTACACAGGCTTTTAAAAATAAAAGCAATTTGCATTTCACCCCATATACGTTTCAGGCTTATATTTATAGACTGCGTGGACGCCAAAGTCAAGAAATTGCATGTAATATATTATTATATATTCCAAATACTCTTTTGCAACTAATTTGGAAAGCGAAATATATTAAGTAGCAGTCGCCAGTCACTTAGTGGGATAATGTAAATGTTTTGTGCAAATTACATTTCATTAGAAACGAAATTCTTTTGAAATATAATTTTTAATTTCATTACATTAAATATATTTACATTAAAGACACAAAATTTAAAACAATAACTTTAACTAAGGATTTATGAAGATGTTGGTGTCAAATATGTCAAAACTCCGTATTTTTTATTTAGTTTATTAAAGTTTAGTTTTAGAGGTTAACTGTAAGAGAGGACCATGTGGTCCTAATGTTCGCCTCAATAAAGAAGTATTTTTATTTTCAGTTTTTCATTTTCATATAACTTATAAAAATCAAGTAAGTAGATGAATTTTACATTGAGAATCACGGCATTGAAAACTCAAACACTTTAATTTTTCCCTTCTTCTATTACAAATTCTTTAGGTCCACTTCCCTCCACTATGTTCGCTCCAGGGGTGGCGATCACCCGGGAAGTGTTTATCTGACGTATGATGATTTATTCCGACGAGAGTTAAATGATGGGTCCCGCAGTTCGAGCAACGCCCACCAGACAGCACTAGTCACAGCTGGTCCTGGACGCCTCATCTGCCCTTGGTGACTGATGGGGCTCCTGGGGTGACAAACGATCCTCCAAGGGTCAAAGGGCGGCACTGGGGCGGCCCAGACACCCGGGGTCTCTCTGGCACTGGGGTAATTCAAGGTTTTGTAAAGAACGTATATTTTTCTGAAGATGTTTATTTATATATAATTAGTGAAACAAGTCTTGCGACTTTCATGGGCATAAAATCTCAGACTTCTGGTAGATGAATTTTGTGATAGTTAAAGAATTTTGTATTTGACAAATGTTGTGTTGAAGAATCATTAAGGACATTTTCCATAGTTAGCGAGATAAGTTTAACGATGTTGAGATATAATATCGCACTACTCTCAGAAAAAAATTGTGATAATTGAGGGATTTTAAGGATATAGCCTTTTGTTTTAAGAATTTATTGGAAAATTTTTCAAGAATAGTGAAACAAAGTTTACACCCTTTTGAAATCTGAAATATTACATGGTTTCAGATGGAGGAAGGTAAAACGGAAAACAAGATATAAAAAATAGCGTGTTTTTTATTTATTGATATAACACACCGACGTTATGCTGAGCGTATTTTCAGGTAAATATGATTAAGATGTGATGTGGTTAGTGTGATGATCACATGAGATGTAACTTTATTGCTAAAAAAAGTAGAAGATTAGTCAGTATTATTAATTGAAAGTCGAAAATACAAAGACAGTTGAGTCTAATTTCAAATATTCACAATGCTACTAACAGACAACTAAGAGGAAGCTATTCCTATATAACACGTTGAATATTTTCCATGAAATAAAAATTGTTAGCAGAATTTTCATAGTGGTTTTGTTTTTAGATTTAGTAGACAGTTAATACGTTTCTATTTATAAAAAAAAAAAAAAAAAAAAAAAAAAAAAAAAAAAAAAAAAAAAAAAAAAATCGTTGTGCTTTGCTTTTATTAAATATACTTACAGATCTCGTAGGACCTCTTAGACAAATAGTGTAGTAAAATTAAGCCAAAATATGGCTGGAAAATGAAAAAAATTTTGGACAGCCAATTTTTGCTGAAATGTGTTCTATGTCATCCCCTGACCTCCCTCAGAAAAGTCCCCTGAAATCCCCAGTGGGCAACATGCCTAAAAATGATGGGATGGTCCTCGTGGAGTCAGAAATAAGTCTTTCGTCGACCAATAGGTTTATGTATATCAAATTAAAGCTCTTAAGTAGTAGAATTCAATGCCGCAAACCCCATCTCAAAAGGTTGCTTGAGTCGAAAATGGCAGCCTGCCAAACTTAGAATAAAAATCAAATTTTAATCTAAACGCTTAAAAATGTAATAATATTCGAAATACTTGACCTTTTGAGGTCCGGTTTGCGGCCAACGTTTGTTTGTACAATTACCTTGGCAAATAGGGACAGTTTGACATATGCCCATCATATTACCCTTGAACCACCCTCTACATGGACGTCCCTAAGAAGGAGTTTTGAAAATTTTTTCTTAGTCCAAAGCCATGCTATACATAATTTTAAAGGTCTTAATAAGGAGAGTACATAGCCGAAAACCAGACCTCAAAAGGTCAAATATGTCGGAAGTTATTGCATTTCAAAGTTTTGATAGTATTATTTTATTCTAAATTTTGAACATCTGCCATTTTTCTCTCGACCGTTATATTTAGGTCGGGTTTACGGCATTGTGCTCTACATTTTAAGACCTTTAATTTGATGTATATAAACCTTCTGGAACTTATTCAAATTTAGTATGCTTAATATCAAAATTTATTTTAACTCCTTATAGGCCAACCCCTCATTTTTGGACATGATCCCCACATGGAATTTCAGGGGACTTTTCGGAGGAAGGTCAGGGGATGCCATAGAACACATTTCAAAAGAAATTAGCTATCCAAAAATTATTTCATTTTTCCCGACTAATTTTACTACACTAAAACTGCAGGCGAATTACTCTAGAATTTAACAGAGTTACACAATTAAAACAGTAGCCTACTGGACGAGCAGGATTCAAACTTACAACATTCCACAGGTTCTAAAGTTCGTAATGCCAGTAGTTCGTGCTGTGCCATAAAAGTCAGCAAGTCAACGAAATACATTATTTTAAATTGGAAATCAGTTCAAATTAAGTTTTAAACACTGTATTGTATTAATACACGATTTTTCAATGCGCCTTCTTAAAAATTGATCAGACTTAAAGTTATTGGGCATAATTAATTAAACTATGGGAGTTGCAGAATTTCCATTATGTCAAGGCAATTGACCTCCCAATGATAATATGTTTACAAAAAGTGTCACTAATCCCCATGTTGCCACGGTGTGGTGTGGTATGCTGTTCTGATGAGATAAGGAGCCGTGGCCACCCATTGTCAGGATTGGTTTCGGTTCAGTTTTGTTCCAGTTGTTAGGTGCCATGGTCCTTGGAAGGGAATGTCAAGCAGGACCGCGAATTGTATGGCTTGACATTGGATCGGGTCCATAACCTTGCAGGGGTCACATGGTAGGGGCTTGGACTCATTTTGTGCTCTTCTTATGCACCTTTTTTAGTTTTTTAAGATTATCAAAATTGTAAGGTTTCTTATAATTACAGTAAACAGAAAAAGAACTCGATGGAAAAATAGTAAATTTCACCTAGTTTTGGTTTAGAAATTTAGATTGGAATTAGTTTTTACTTTTAATTTTCTTTTATTAATATACTAGTTATTATTCTAAATACAGAAAGAATTAAAGTACTCAATAAAATAAAATACCGTAGTAAATTTAACCTTATTTGGATTTAAAAATAACCACTTGATTAGGTGACATAAAGAGGAAATATTAAACAAATCATATTTTGCTCTTAACGAGCTAATGAAATGTCAGTGAATACTGAACGTATTGTTATGAAATATAAATCGAAATATTTTCTGAAATTCTATTTAATAAACAGTGTTAACTGGCCGGTTGTTCGTACTTGGTCAAAATATAATTAATAATTTTTTTATAATTAGCTGCATTAATTTATATTAACATATTCACATAGTACAATATACTGTTCTTAATATTACATAGTGTATAAAATTCATTTACGAGTCGTTTAATTCTTATATAATTAATCAATAATAATAATGAAGTAATTGTAACTAAAACAATAATTTGTGACGGTTTTACAGGAAGTTCATTATCAGCATTTGCAATATTTTACGAGCTTAACCGATCGCAGCTGTATCATAACCATTTCCAATCCTCTGGAGATCCATTTATTTCGCCAATTTTCCTTCATGTATTTAATTTTCTAATATTAATTTAAATTAAAGATCCAACTCCTATAAACAGGGCACTGCTATTTCAAAATGATTCATTCAAATGATATTTATGTTTTCATTAAGGGGATTGCAATAAATATTAAACAATAAAATGTTCAAATAACCCAAAGCTTTAGGCTTTTTCTGTACTTACATCATTATTAAAATCTAAATTTTTTTCGTTAAGATTAAATCTTACACTTTATCTTACACTTTGCTATTAAGACAAATGTGGAAAGATTTACTAAAATATAAGTGTTATTTTCTAATTCTGTATCACTATTCATGTTAGATTTTTTCAAATATGACTTGAAGGAAACTTTTGGTAATTTAGCCTATTAAATATAAATAACCAAACAGAATAAAGAAAATGCAGTATTAAAGAGTTGGCTTTGTTGACATTGTAATTGAAAGTAACAAATTAAGTAAAAACCATTTTAATATCAACAGATATTTTTATACATTATTATTTCACTATAAAAAGTTTGTTAATTGTAGGTTTTGTAGGTACTTTTACTACGTAAACTCTAGTAGCCCATAATTCACTTTCCTGTTATTAATATTGATCCCTTTTTTATGATTACATTGATGACGGGAAAGGGGGAAAACTGCTTTGTCATGAAAGGGGAGTTCGGAGAAATGGTTACAGTCTGCCTCTCCCCCTCCAGAAGTAATTTATGGTGTTAAAACTACGATGTTGAATTGCTGTACTGACCCTTTATTCGCACGACAGTGTAGACGCTTTTTTTAAATCTAAGGGAGTGTCAAGATTTAACGTAGTTACATGGACTGCTCAAAATTCATTTTTTATCTCAGATATTACATTTTTACTTAACATTTGGAGCCCTCTAAAATTAGTCTTTACTGGTATGGTAACAGCAATATTTCTAAATTATGTCTTTTTAATATTTATATAAATAACTGAATAAACATGTTTAAGACATTATTTTTTTTTTTTTTTTTTTTTTTAAGGAAAGTACAGTGGCTTTTTCCACAAGTGGTGAATAAACAGTTTGGTTTTATGAATGAAATATTTTTAAATTACCTATATTTTTTACTTACAATGAATAACAAACATGCAAAAGAAAATCTTGATGTTAAAAAATATTAATGTTATTTAATGTTATTTAATAGGTTAGTTTAATACACAAACTCTCAAGATACTAAGCATATTTTACAGTTTAAAATTGTAACTAGTATTATGGAGGACAAAATTAATTTAAAATTGTATTTATTTATGTCTTACAAACTATACCGTAGTTAAATTTCAAACAAAAATTATTCCATCTGCACTTTTATTTCAAAGGAAATCCAAGCTAATTTAAATGTATTTTGTTCAAAAACTTACTTATAATCTTACAACACTAAAAACTATATTCTATTAAATATACATACTGCTGAGAATAAAATAAGCTTAGTAACATTTATAAAATATAGAATAGATGAATTCCAAATGCTAAGCAAAGTTGAAATTGTCTGTAGAAATTGTGTCATCAGATTTCCAATTATAGAGGTTTGGGACCTTTGACATATAACATAACGACTAATCCTTTGTTTGCAGAATAAATGTTTGATCATTTCAAAAGAATATCTTCACTTCAATTCTTGGAATAATTATTGTTTGTATAACATTTTGGAAAATAATAAACGCACAAAGGTTATTAAAAATATATGCACCGACCTTAAAACCGTGAGGGTGTTTTTACAGCACTGACCACACAAACTCACTATTAACTCAAGTTAACATAACTCAAACCTGTCGGAATTAAGGCTTTAGTCTTACAGCATTACGTTGAAGTATAGCGGAAATACTACCGAGTACATTGTTGAACCCAATCAGTAGACGGTTGAAAAAATTAGAAAAAAGTAATTACAAATCCTTATTTTTGTTTTTTTTTCGGCACAGGAAGTACCAATAAGATTTACAACTAGAAGTACAATGGAATGAGAACTATTAACCACCAAGCGCAAGCTAATATCTCAAACCTTCTACTTGGTTTGAACTATATTCGGTATTAATAATATGATTAAACTTAGATTTTGGCTACGGTATATTTTGTGAGAAATTGGAAAGATTCAAAGTAAAATATCTTAAGTGTTTCACCAAATGTTGTATACAATTACTTTCGAAGATTAATGATAGTAGTGATAGATGGTTGAATTTTGCTTAGTCATACCAAGGGATCTTGGGGAGAATACCTTTCCTCCTAAATTCTTTCATCTGATTCCAGGGGCGTTCCAGTGTTAAAGCCGATGTTAAATTGGCACATTTCTTTTTAAAAATATATTTTCTATGTAGTTTGGTATGTGGTTTGTTGTTGATTGTTTGGACACTTTTAAAAATATATAATCAAAATCTTATACACAAGCCCTTTTGTACTGTCAAATGTATTCCATTCCGGGATTTTTAATTTCTGTTTTTAATGGGGGTTTCGGAATTGAGGAATCGATTGGAGTTGGTTCCATCCTACAGTTCTTCAAAATGCTCATATTATCCTTAAAGACCTTAAGTAACTTTTTGCTACTAGATTTAACTAAAGAAAGCTGATAAATGTACAAATGACCGGCGTGTAACATTTTTAACCTATGTTTCATGAAAATTTAAACCAGAGTGCAGCACCCTTTTTCGCTTTGCGAGTGAGCAAAGCGAAGGAGCTACCCTAGAAAAGGAAATAGCCTTTTCATGCTTGGAATACAAATTCTATCATACGCCTTCAGCGTAAATATGATCGGTAAATGATCGGTTCCCCGGTAATAGTGAAATTAATCATACTGTAATTTGTAGTTGGTGGTTATTATCTTTAAGACAGTTTAAAGATAACTCGACAATTTGGTAAGCCTTGATGGTTAACAAGTGTTTTCCATATTAGGATCGTTTGATAAACAATTTAACTCAAAAGTTGTTTATTACATAAAAAAAATTAGTTTTACTTTTCGGTCAATATGTTTACAAGATGACTTTTAAGTGTCCCCAATGTAATTTAAACGACTAATTAATTAGGGTAATAACATAATTTAATAGTTCATGTTGGACAATCCACACTAACAATTTTCAGACTAAGAAGGTACTATGATCCAGAGGGGATCATGAAAATCAAACTATTATTTTAAGCTAAAGATTGTGAATAATGTATTACTCTTTATAAATTTATCAGAATACTATAATTTTAATACTCTATCATATCAAAATTTAGGTTTTGTATAAAATTTGCAAGTTAAAGTAACTATTAATTAAAATAAACCAAACAAATCATAAGCGGAAACTTGTTTTGAAAATGGTGTAATATTTTACAACAATCGTACACATGTCATTAACCATTTTGGATTTATTTGAACTATCTGTATTTTGATTCTTAAAGAATGGTTTTGCTGAAATTCCGATATATCTTCAAATTTAATTTAATATCTGAAGTGAAGTAAAGTTTATATTTTCTTTTGATTTTTTATTTTCTCTTTCAAAAATTTTATTTTTTTTTAGAGAAAGCAAAGGAGCAATCAAAGTTTACTTCCGACACATATTAAAAAGCAAATTTTAAACATTATTTATATAAATAAAAATTATGTTTTATTAATTAAAACAAATCCACATTTCCCACTAGTAGTAGCAATTCGGCTTTACAAACAATCTTAGCTTTGAACGTAAACTTTGCTACTTGTCAAGTTTTAATCATTATTCAGGCCCGTAGTTAAGTTGGCAAAGTTACTTCAGCTCGCGAATCTCTGCAGAGATTTTACCATCGCCGTCGGCGTCAAAGCGGAGGATTGCAGACACTTGTCTCTCCACAGAATAAATATACTTTTTACTTAGATTTACAGAAGTCAATAATAAAAATTTATCAAAATGTTATGGATTTTAATTTGTTGTCTTCATACGCACCTTTAAAAGAAATGGAAAATACCAAACCAAAACTAAAATGGTAGGTAACCTAAATAATCAATTTTCTTTGAATTTAAAAGTACATAAATGGATCTTTACATAAATGAATTAAAAAAAAAAAAAAACAAACAATAATAATAACAAAGTATGTAAATATTCCTTAAATACTTGATGTTTTTAAAAAGTATCCCTTTAGCCTTTACGTGCTAAGAAGTATTTACAAGTAGTTAAAGTGTAGTTTATAATAGTTATAGCCAGTAACTGATAACTCTGTTAGAGTTTTGTATTTAAAATTACTGCTTTATATGCTAAGGAGTTTGTAGTAGGTTTTCAATAATATCTGTACCATCAATAAATTATTTTAACGAGTATTATATAAAATATCAAAGTTATTGAACAAGCTCAAATTACTAAAATTAGTTTTGTATTATAAATTATCTTCGGATATATTCGGATTTTTAGAGCGGTATTTGTTTTTATCACTCAATATTGTAAAATACTTTTTATTTATACTTTTAAATATAATACCAAAACTACTTTGAGTTCAGCCGTTTTCCTTATTTTTTCCATCACTTACGAAACTTCATATTTACAAGTTGTTAATAGTTGAACATTTTCCAACACACATAGGCATATGTATGTAAATATGACTAACTAAGTAATTTAAATTTGCACTTTTAATAGTAGACCTAATAAAAAATAATAGTTTTGATAAAAATTATATATTCCAATAATTTTTTTTCAATATTTCAGTGAAAGATATCTTTCAAAACTCAAGTAAAAAAGTTTTGCACTTATGGTTTCGAACATGAAAAATCCAATTTCTACGATTACTATGAAATGCTATTTTCGAATACATCTGAGAGTAACGAAAGAAACCGTCAAATAGAAACTCAGCACAATGAGTAGGTTTTCCTTACATACCTTCCCAGAAATACTAATATATAGAAGGGATTTTTGTGAACTTCACTTTCTGGCTTAGGGTATTTTCGTTCACTAACATTACTTTAAAGTCCCTGCAATAACTTACGGACTAAGTAAACTTGCCGATACTTTACAACTTCGACCAGAGTTATGCTTAAAACTTGATAAATATTGCTTCTGAAGAAGCCCCATTTATCCAGATTCTTGAAATATGCTTTAATTTTTTAAAAGCAACTTCGAGTGGGTGAAAGGAGTATCTGCCTTGAATGTGGGGATTCTGAATGTTCATTCTTTTAACATTGTTATTAATATGTTTACATGAGAGACAATACTTTTAAAAGAAACAATTCGGTTACTATTAAAATGGGCTCTATGACCCAACATACTCCCAGTTTATATCAGCTTTAATCATTGGCAACTAGAATTTTCACAACACGATCAATTGATTAGATTTTTTATCTGGATATCAAGAAGTTCCTGAGATATTAAGATTCCAGGAACAGGCCAAATTAGTGTTTATTAAACGTGGTTTAATAAATTTACTAATATTAACAATGTAAGTAAATTAGAAGATCATCAATTGGATGTTATATTTTAAAGTCGTGGAAAGCTCTCGTGGATTGACTTCTATCTTGTTGTTTTAAACTTAGATACACAATCACATAGTCCTAAAACCACTAGCGATTCCGTGAAAGAATAAATACGAGTGTATCAACACTTCATTTATTTCACATAATTCGTCTAAAAAAGAAACAGAGAGATGGTAGGAAAAACCAGCTATGAAATACATCATCAGATTTCCAATTATCAGATTCCAGATAGTAACGTATGACACCGGGTCTTTGTTTATGTGGACCAATTTTGATTTCAAACTCTAACCAATAGTTAAATTATCAACATTATAACTTACATGTATGTTGAAGTCGATAATGGTTTTAACTAAATTGACTGGTTCGTTGACAATTTTAAACAAGTAAAATTCGCCAAATGTCATTTTTTAAAGTAGATGTTGACACAAAAGCTTAGTAAAGATATTGTATTCAGCTTTAAGGAAATAAAAATGATTTCGATTATTAGAGAATAAATAAGAACATAGGAGACAATAAAACGTAAAAAATAAGGATTAATACATCTTTAAATGTACATGGTTCTCATGCGTTTTTATTGTTTGATAATATTTTGTTTTTTAATTTAAAAATACAAATCAATAAAATAAGGTACATACAATAATCAGTAAAAATACAAATCTTTGGAAAATAACATTAATAAAAAAAGTTATATCCGGAATTGTTGCTCAGATAGATAAATTGTATTAAAGGTTATGTACCAATATAATTGATTTAATTAATTAATTATACTAATGAATTGAAAATAAGGAGGTTGTTAAAAACCTCATGTTCATTAAAAAAAAAAAAATCTAAAGTGTTGAGCTACTCATCGATCGTATAACATGCACTGGCTGTTGATGTAAAGTTAACGGAAGAACCAAAACCTATTAAAACGCAAAAAACTAAACCTATTCATAACCTTATCTCTTTCTTTACTTCTACCTAATTAATTAATTAATATTATTCTACAAATTGAACTGATTTAACAAATTGAACTGAAAAAAATGTCCCATAGGAATCAGTAGACAAAAAGACCGTGCGTTTTCTGTGTTGCTTGAATATAATATTTTGAACTTACAATTTAAAATTTTTACTGAAAAAATAAAACGAAGGAAAATTAAATAAAATTTAGGTTCTAATTTATTTTACCAATTAATTTAACAGCTTGCAAACAATATAAACAGCATTGTAGAAAAATCAAATTACACACTTGCGACTTGAAAAATCTAAATTTTAGGGTCTATACTGTATTCTTGAAAAAGTAGTTGACCCATTTTATCATTTTTTAATCCACATCTACGTTAATTATAAACTAATAAAATAAAACTTTGCCAAATGATAGTTTAGATCAGTTTTAATGGTTCAAAAAATACTGAAAATTATCACACAATAACCAGATTTAAAGTAATCCTATAAATTCCAGCAAAATTAAACCGAGTGTCAATAAAAATTTATCTAAAACTTTTTTTTGTTGTTAGATTTGATGGATTAAAGGCTATTCATCGTTCGATATATTTTCCCTTAGTAACCTTTACTAAATTTTTGTTAATAATAAAAATCCAATAGTAAACTGAATTTAACTGCTTTTTTAAATAATTAGTCATAAATTACTAAATATTTGTTCAGAGATTAATATTTGTCAGGTAAACTGGTAAAGTAAAAAAAAATCCTTTATGTTTTTAAATATTAAACGTAATTAAAAAAAAAGTTCAAAATTACCTAACTTATCGTAAATGTATAATATAATAGTAAAATATAATAATGTAATATATATATATAATAGTAATATAATAGTAGTTTAATATGTAATATATATATTATAGTAAAATATCGTAATGTAAAATATAATAGGCCTTCCTCGAAATATCTTAAAACTTCAAATGATAAAATATTTTTCATATTATTAATAATTGTATACACTGGTCAAAACTTTGGATAAAATTCGTATAATAATATTAAACACATTATTTAGAAATATTTACAAACAGTTTTTTGTGCTTTAATCACTGGATACTAAGTACTGACATACATTCATATTACCCTCAAATATTTATTAGGATCTATCTGGGGATTTCCATGAGGATTATTTGCCCTCGATGTTTGGGAGTGTTATCTCTCGTGGTCCACTCGATGTGAATTACTTTTTTTAATAATTGATAACTCTCAATAAAATAAAATCACCGGAAATTATTGATTTATTTCATGGTCTTCTTTTTAAGTTAGATAAGTTTAACCAGAACGTAGTTAATTTATTCAATATTTTTGTTTACTGTTTAAATCTGGTAACGTACTTCCGATACAAAATATGAAAACAGTTTAAGAGTAGTCAAAATTTCAATAAACTTTTCTTATAATAATTGCACCATAATATATATAATACCCAAAAACCTTCAGTGCCCTGAATTTAACTTTGTAAAGGATCATACGGGGTGTAAAAAGCCCGTCTTTCCTTTAATTTTTTTTATTTGTTAAGATAAATAAATATAGTTTGGGGGTGATGGTAACGAAACAAAAAATTCCTTTTGAAGTTATCAAACATTTTTAGTCATGTTAAGGGGACGGCCCTCTAGGAGTCAGAAGAAATTCTTAAATGTTAGGTTGAAATGAATATCAAATTTAAGGCCTCACTTAGAGTACAATACTGCAAACTAGACTTCAAATGGATGACCCAAACGGAAATGGTAGGAATTCAAAATTTCTATTATAATCATAGCGTCAAAAGATATTTTTGGAACTTATCTTGTTAATTAAGAAACTAAAGGGGGGCGGACTTTCTTACACCCTGTATGAAATTTAATTTTAAATGTAGTTATACATATTTTGCAAGCACTGCACTGCAGGTTTAGACTTAGATTTCTTATTGTATTTAGAACTTGATGACTGTCCAAGGAAAACAGAATTAAGGTATTTACAAGTATATACAATTTACAAAAAATGTGCTATTGTTCGGAACGGAAATGCCAAAAAATTATTGGCTACTTTCAAAATGCTTTTAACAAATCAAGTTACCCTTTAATCTTTGATAAAATGTAATAAAAAATTCATTTGTGGTAATTTTATTACAATGATTCCAGGAATTCAATGCAGTTTTGGGATGTTATAAATTGGCTGTAAATTGAGTTCTGTTACTGTATCATTAGGATCAAAGGGTGGCTTTTGTATTCATTACTCAAAATAAGCCCTAATTTATGGAACATTGTGCGCTTAGTAAACGTGAGTGCCTAGAATAATCTGTTCTGTTCCATCACAGCCCTTTACGTTTCAGTTTTATGTTCAAAAGTATTGATGCATAGGGATTTGTGTATGCAAAAATCTCCGTATGATGCAAAATTGGAGTAGTTTTTTTGTGTTTTACTAATTTTCTTTAAAGATTTTAACTAACAAATAATAAGTATAGTTACATGAAAACTATTTTTTGTTTTGTTAGCCCTACTAAATTTTGCAAGCGAACTCTCTCTGTTCTAGTGCCTTTTCCGTATTTTATTTTTTTACAAAATGCGCAAATTGCGCATTTTGTATTAGTTTTTTTTCTGTTTGTGAAAAACTAACCTATAAAGTACAATTTGAAGGAATAATCTATTTTAAAATAATATTTATATTGATTATTATTTATGAAGTGACAAACGATCTATTTTTGTTTGCAACCTAACTTAAACAATTATATGAATGTAAAAAGCTGTTTTTATTCACATTTAAAAATCTCATAATGAAAGTTCGTCAACATTTTAATACACCATCTAGAAATAAATCAAAGACTAGGGGGGGGGGGGGGGTGAAGCCCAAAACGAAATGGCCCTTTTAATCACCATTCGCACACGCACTAGATCATAAGCTTCAAAATTACACCTCAATATTTATTAAAATTCGGTGAAGTAGTTAGAGAGAAAAAACGATATAACAGATGAACCCATTATTGAATTAAGAATACTAATTAATTTAGCTTGTTACACACTATTTACTCGTTACACATAACACCTACTATGGCGTTAGTCTTTACTACAGTCTCTCAAGCATTCGTCAAGCGATTCACTTAACATCGTCTTTAAAGAAGAGGGTTGAAGCGTGTCTGTTGTTCGTATTGATACCGAAAACTGATAATAAATAGCTTTTCCCATTTTTTATAAGATATAGTTAACAAATAAAAAAATTGAGATACAAAATATTTTGTGAAAATATCATATTTTAAAATGCAAATAGATCTTTAAACAACTTTAATTTTACTAAACTAAACCTAATATTTTGTGTAAAGTTAAATTGCGCTTTTGAACTGTCCATTTACAAACAGAAACAATTCGTTAAAAGAAGTGAGTACAACAGACCAGTTATTTACTTCTACTTTGCATGTCTCGTCAGTCCTAATGGGATTCCAACCAGGCGTGGCCAATTAGTAAATGTAATGCAACTCTGAACAAATGCTGCTTTCTTCATCATGCGATGTAATAATAGCGAAAAACTCATTTCTATAGCTATAATTTTACTAGATTAAATAATTTTATAATACACCTTCTCAAACTAACAATTTTCAGCTAAAACATAAAAATAATGTTAAACCAACTTAGATATTAGAATGGTGTCATACTTATTGAATTCAGTGATTTACAAGTAAAATTAAATTTTTTATCTTGATAGCCTGCTAAGCATACGATTTTATTTACAAAAAATAATAAAACTACTAAAACTGTGGGTTTATATTGATATGGTTTTATAGAATATTAAAATTGTTATAATTTATTCGGTTTGATAGTGTTAATTAAAAGGCTTTGTTAGAGTTGATAAAGCGTACAAATATATTTACTTATAAAACTCTTAAAATATACATTTTCACAGTTATTTATAATACAACAAACTGCATTAATGAGGATGGGAACGTTCATAAAACAGGTTTTAGGAGATAAAATCAAATTTATTAAGTCAATTAGTGTAGATTTTTTTTATTATAATTAATTATAATGGAGATTATTCTATATTATGATTATACATTTATCAACTCGTATATAAAATAAAATATATTCATCACTTTGATTTATTTCTTAACAAAGTTATATAATCTTATCATGAATAAGATTATTACACTCAACATATTGAATAAAATTATTGTTTTTGCAACAATAAAATTTATCGTCTTACCACAAATAATATAATATTTCAATAAAATCTTCCTTGCTTTCATTTTTTAGGCAAATGTAGTTAAATATAAACTCAGTATTTCTTCAACACGTTTGTGCAAAGAACATTTGAAGTAAGGGCAGCGAATATTTGCAAAAGGCGCTGCAAAAACCTCAACCTGATTGATTTTGAGGTGGAGTTGATTTGTCGATGGAGCCAGGTGGGGAAAACTCACTTCTTTCCTTTGTTTTGGACGAAAACTCAAGAAAAACGTGTCATTAACAGTTTTACGCTATCTATAAAATGCAGTTTGAACATAATGTGTGGTACATTTCAAATTGCAATAAAATTTATGTTGTTATGTTTGATCTGTCAAAGTATCAAAGTTTATACGTTTTTGGAACTACAACTTTAATCATAGGTGGATAATTATGTTTGTACAATATTCCTATTAAAACTATAAAACTCGAACACAGATAAACTATCAATATCTAATCCTCAATTATCGGTTTTGTACAGTAAAGATAGTCGTCAAGCTTTGAGACATCCATCTACAGTTTTACTGAACAACATGTAAATACATCTTAGTGATGTGAGATTTAGTAGAACAATATTTAAATTGTTCTAATGTTGTAAGTTATTATTAAAAATATATATTATTACAAAATTGTTATTGGCCAAGTAAATAATCAAATATGTAAATGTGCCAGCCATAAACCTGAGTTATTTGCAAATGGTTGTTTCTATACACCTTTAAAACAAATAGATTTTTGGTGTTATTTTAACAAAAATTTATATTGCACATATAAGAATTCTAATAACAAAAAGAATTAGTTTACTATGGACTGTAAAATTATCACATACATTATGTACATATGAAAATAGGAAACAAATTAATTTATCTTTCATAAAATTATTTGGGTATAATGTGCAACATGGAATATAAATAAATAATGAGATTCCTAACAATGTAAAACCGAAATATGAAACAATGAAGGTGATATTAATTCGCAATATTAATGTATCAGATAGTATTAATGGTTTTTTATAGCATAATAATTTGATACTTAAATTGTAACCTTGGGTCTATTAGTGAAAGAAAGAGTTGTCAGTGGTAATTGTAATTTATCTCCCCGTTGCATGCTTGTCAGTCAACGAGGATTTCAGGGCAAGCGATGTCTATTAGTAAATGCACTGAGAGCCAGGATAAAGGCTTAGTCTTAGATAAACTTTATAATGTGCCACTTGGTCTTGGTTATAAACCGAGCTTCTGATAAATCCTTTCCAGATTAAATAATATGAGATTTATTAGTTAATCCCATCCTTATTTATTTATTCATCCCACCTTCAATCATCTTATTAATAATAAGATCTGCCACTGAAATAGGTGTAAGAACAATAACAGTTTACCCACCACTGTAAAGCAATATTGCTCTTAAAGGACCAAGAGAAGATATATCAATTTTCTCATTACATTTAACAGGAATTCCATCAATTTTAGGAGCAGTTAATTTAATCTCAACAGTAATTAATATACTGCCGAAGGGTACAACTATAGATCGAACTCCTCTATTCGTTTGATCAGTATTAGTCACAGCAGAACTTCTACTCCTTCTTTACATGTTCTAGTGGGCGCTATTGCAATACTACTAACAGATTGCAATATTAATACTAATTTTTTTGACCCTCTAACATAGTGATATTAAACTATGGTTGAAATATCTAACAAATCGAAAAATATTCATGGATCAAATGTTAGTCATCGCAAAAAAAAAATTATAAAGATATGAGATTTAAAGTAAATTAATATGAATATCTATACTTATTTAATACGCTAAGGGTTTTTTTTGTCTTGAGAACTCCTCCTACAATTTTCAACCGATTTTAAAGTTTTTGGTGTCGTTGGCTAGAGCTTGGTCTATAGTTGTTTCCGCCATAAACTGGTGAGAACTTGACGGAAAATAAAGGCGTTATCCACCACTGAAATCTCAAAATTTCCCATTTAAATAACATTGGGATTAAATAAAGCATTTTAAACATCTGTTAATAATCAGCTGTGAATACGAGTAGTTTTGGTGATTGCTGATATTCACAATATTGGATTGGTCGGATGTCAATGATTTAGAGATAAAAGTAACATTTGTATTGTATTAAAGTAAATTGCTTGGTTTCGAGCAACACGTTTACTAGTATTTCTAATTTTTATTAGTATTTGTGGCATATATCTTTTGTAGCATATATCCCCCAACCGATCATTGGTAAGATTTGATTCACCTTATATTTTTCTGACTTAACAGTTAATATAACGTCTATTGCCTATGGAATAACTATTTTTAGCTTGATAATTTATCACTTTGAAAAAAAAAACATTTTAAATACAACTTTCACATTTTATTCTATCATTTGTTAAATTTGAACTATTCTTGTGGTTAGACATTATTAAATTTAAAGTGAAAATAGGTTCTTTAATATTGTTTTACAAATATTATTTTACTTATAAAAATAAAGTTAATAAATGTGAACTTCATAAATGAAGAATTTTAGTTTACGTTTGTTGTTACTTGGTCAGTTAACTTTGCTGTTATAGCTTTAATTTCTACGCTAACATGATACTTCTGTAACGTGATTCCTTTTCCAAGGACCACAAGCCTTTCGTTTCTTCTTAACCGTTGAATGATTTACAGCGGTTTTAGAGTCTTTAACTTTTACAACAGTCGTTGCCATCCGCCTTAGGCTTATGCGCCCTAAACACAGGCTATCAGTTGGCCACGGCGCTGAAGACTGTACAAAATACTTGGTGATTTGCCGCTGCGACGTGGGAGAGGAGGTTTACTACCGGTAACCCCCTACTTACCTTACTTATGAGGATACTTTACTTCGTTACAGTTCTAGATCATGCGAAAGTAATATTTTGAGTGATGTGTCTTACCGATAGAAGTATTTTTCATCTAATGTTGTGTATGCTAAAAATTGAATAATTGGATTAGAGTTATATCAAAATAACAAAACCACTCAGATCTATCCTTGTAGAAAATCCCTCACACTACATCACAAACAAAGTTTTAATCATATAGCCTAAATCGTTAGTGCATTATAAACTATCTTAACTCAATTTATAGATGGTTAGCAGAGAAATAACCGTTTGATCGGGCTGGTTGACTGAAATTGTCTAGTTTCAAAAAGTCGTAATCAGTTTTAATGGCTTTTACTTGACTTTATAAACGTAAATTCACATTATGGATTCTATTTTATAACTAAAAATAACAAAGAACACATTTTCGGAGTCTGGTCAGAATCAAGAAATTACTTATATTGCGCAGAAACCTCAAAAAAGTAAGTAAAAAATTAGAAATGAAAAAAATTGGATGGTTGTTATTTTTTTTTTTTACAAATTTACTAAAGTTATATTAGTATTGCATATTATAATTAAATCCAAAATTAAGATATTTTATTGACATTAAATTATTATGCAATATTACATTATATGAGGTAATAATATTACGCAATATTACGTTATAGATAATATTATTATTAATAATAATAATAATAATATTATTCCCTCAGGGGCAGTGGGCTTTCCACTGTACGGGTGTTTCTTGGCGACCCCGGGGTACCTGAGCCAAGCTGTGAGACCCTCCTCACAGTTCTTCCCGAGCTAGGGCCTTTCTTCTCATCTTTCAGGTCTTAGCTCACCGTCTTTATTCTTTCCTGAGCTAACCTTGCTCACCTTCTTGTTTTCGACCCCGAATCAAGGGTGTCTTTCCACCTTCTTTCGACCGGCGCACGCTGGGGGGTCCTGGGAGTGTCCCTGTTGTGTTGCAGGGACTGATGTGTGCCTCGCACTGCCGATGGTCTCCTCCAGTGTGTCG
This sequence comes from Neoaliturus tenellus, assembly GCA_030545055.2. NCBI lineage: Eukaryota > Metazoa > Arthropoda > Insecta > Hemiptera > Cicadellidae > Neoaliturus > Neoaliturus tenellus. The sequence goes on along the minus strand of CM061534.1, from coordinate 187,031,081 downwards.
TCAGAAGCCAGCCGCTTCGGACCTTAGTCAGGAAGTGCGGCATGGATGCAGAGATCGGACTCTGCATTGCCACGGTGCGACCCCCAGCACGTCCGGCACATTTTGTGTATCGGTGCTGGGCAAACGGAGGTTTCGGGCCCCAGAGTCCTGGGGTAGGGGTGTCTTATCTCCTACGGGGGGTAGACCTCCGAGGGTGTACCCGCTCCCGGCCAATGAAGGGCCGCCTCTTGCCGCACGATGCGCTGGTGAAACAAAAGTATGGATTTTCAAAACCAAAACACGAAATTAAAGGAGAATGAGCAGGCCGCCTTTAAGCGCAGCTCAAAACTGCAGAGGTCTCCGACCTCGAAGACTGGGACGCCGACGGGGGGAATTAAAGCCTCCCCTCCGCCGATCCCGTTCAAGGCTGCTGGTGTCGCCGGATCGTCGGCCGTAACCGGAAAGGAGAAGGATGAGGTTAAGCTGGGTATGGGGGTGACTGAGCCGGTAACACCTCTAGCCGGGATGCAAGGAATTCCTCCCAGGAAGAGTCCTCTTCGTCCGGCATTCGAGATGCAAATGCTTCGGCAGCAGCAGGACGATGCCAACGAGGAGGAAGACTCATGTCTGAAGAAAATGAACGATCTTTTGAAGGAGATGGCCAAGGCTCTCCTTATTCAGAAGAACGTCAACAAGGCGATTAAGGACGGAATTCCAAAACTCGAGGATTTCCTTGGCGAAATCGAGGAATGCCGGAAGATCAGGCTGAAGGCAGTGAAGCAGGAGCGCGACGTTATGAACCGAGTTATGTCTGCTTCGCCTCAAGCTCATCTGGCTGAGTCCCAGACTCAAGCCAGAAAGCGAAAGAAGAGGCAGAGCGGTTCTTCGCCGGAAAGCCCTGAGCTTGTTGAGGTGGACTCAGTGCCGAGACCGGTTTTTGTCACTGCGGCATCGCAGACATCTCCTGTCCAGGCTACTCAATCCGCCCCGGGCGCTGTCGCGATTCCAGCGGCTACTCCTGCAGAGGTTCCTGCTCCGGCGGCTAATCCTGCCTTGGCAGCAAACTCTGCCTCAACACCTTTGGGGGGCTGGAAGACGCGCCTGTCTAAGAAAGAAAGGAGGAGGCAGAAGCAAGTGGAGGCAGCTTCGAAAAGTGCGTCGAGGGTGGAGCGGACGCAAGTCTCAAACCCGGTGGGGGAGGCCTCTGGCAAGTCTGTCAGAAAGCCTAAACAACCCAGGCCTAAGAAGCCCAGGACGGAGGCAATCTTGATCAAGCCCTTAGGGGGGCGATCTTTTGCTGATGTTCTGGGTCAGATTAGATCGCAGGCCAAACCGGAAGAGACCGACACCGTTATCAAGTCTATTCGGCGAACCCAGAACGGGGATGTCCTCCTCGAACTGGGGAAGTCGAGTGACAAGATCGGTTTTGCCGCTTCCCTCAAGACTGCACTTGGGGACAAAGGCTCCATCAAGGCCCTAGAACCGAAATGTTCGGTCGAGATTCGGGACCTTGATGCCCTCTCCACCGAAGATGAGGTGACCCGTGCGATCCAGGTGGCACTCCCGGAGATACCGGCTGATGGAGTGAGGGTATGGCTGACAAAGCCTAACCGAAGTCAACTCAGGATGGCTGTTGCTGAGATGGGCGAAAAGCACGCCAATAAGCTGCTTAGCCTTCAGCACCTCAGAGTCGGTTGGGTCAGTTGCAGGCTCAAACGGAGGGTGGTAGTTTCGAGATGCTTCCGCTGTCTCGGTTTCGGCCACTCCTCCCGAAACTGTAACGGGCCCGACAGGAGTGCCAACTGCTTCCAGTGTGGAGGCCAGGGCCACAAACGCAAGGAATGTTCCTCGAGCCCATCCTGCTTCCTCTGCAAGGATTCAGGCTCCAGTGCCCTCGGTCACTTACCCGGGTCTGGTCAGTGCGGTGCCTTCAGAGCCGCACTTGAACAGGCAAAAGGCAGCGGCCGGTAATTCGCATCCTCCAGGCCAATCTTCATAGATCCTGGGGAGCTGATAACCTTCTAGATCAGCTCGCCCGAGAACTTGGTGCTGACGCGCTCCTTATCAGCGAACAGTATCGGGACAGAGACCCAAACATTTGGATCTCCGACAGCCTCGGTACTGCTGCATTTTGGGCGCGTAATACACAGGATGTCTTGGTGCGGAGTCACGGGCGCGGCCAAGGATTCGTCTGGGTTCGGTGTAGGGACGTGACTATCTTCAGTTGCTACCTCACACCCAACGAGGCCGTCCAGGACTTTCGCGACAAGATAGATAGCCTAGAGGAGTGCGTTCTCGGCACCACCGGGCATGTCGTCGTTGGTGGCGATTTCAACGCCAGGGCCGTCGAGTGGGGAATGCCCTCTACCAGCTCCCGGGGGAAATACATCCTGGATTTCATCGCCAGGGCCGGTCTTGTCGTCCTCAACCAGGGCGACACACCTACTTTTCGGCGCCCCGGGCAGAGAGGCACGATCCCTGACGTCACCTTTGCGTCTGAGTCGCTCCTTCCGAGGATCTCTGGCTGGAGGGTTGTCGAGGACTACACGGGTAGCGACCACCAATACATCGTGTTTGACCTGCATGATCAGGCAAATCGTCGAGTTTCCGCATCTCGGGAAGGGCCACGCCGGTGGAACACCAACAAACTGGACGTGGTCAAGTTCACCGAAGTCATCTCTCGGGGAGCGCAGGGGAATCCTGGTGAGGCTGGAGCCGAGGCACTAGTAACATCCACGATGGAACTTATCGTCTCGGCCTGCGACCAGTCTATGCCGCGAAGGAAACCCCGACGCGACAAACAACCCGTTTACTGGTGGACTGAAGAGATTGCGGAACTCAGAAGAACATGTTTAAGAACTAGACGAGCCGCCACTAGAGCGAGAATTCCCGCAGACAGAGTTCGTAAGTCGGAGGCCTATAAAGCTGCGAGAAAATCTCTCCGCCAGGCGATCAACAGGAGCAAGGCGAATAGCTGGAGGAGACTTCGTGACGACGTTGATTCCGACCCGTGGGGCCTGGGTTACAAACTTGTAACACAGAAACTCGGCGCCCGCTCTCCACCTTCCATCATGGAGGGCGCCACCATGGGGAGGATCGTCGCTGCGTTGTTTCCTGAACATCCACAGCGACCGCCGGTTGACTTCGGACGGGTAGAGGACGTTCCACTTTTCACTTTCGAGGAGCTGGAAACCTCCGTTCTCTCCCTGAAGAGCAACAAGGCTCCTGGCCCGGATGGGATTCCCAGTGAGGCTTTAAAGAAAGTATTTTTAATCAACGCTGACTTGTTGTTGAGAATGTACAATGCCTGTTTGGTAGAAGGGGTGTTTCCGGCTCCCTGGAAAACAGCCAGGCTTGTACTGATCAGCAAGGGCAAAGGTGATCCCGAGCTGCCGTCGTCCCACAGGCCTCTCTGCATGTTGGACACGGCTGGGAAGCTGTTCGAGAAGCTGATCCGTTCCCGCCTGACTTCTGCCGTGGAAGCTGCCGGGGACTTATGCCCCCGTCAGTACGGCTTCAGAAAGGGACGGTCAACGATCGACGCTGTCACCGAAGTTCAGAGAGCTGTGGAGAGAGCCGAGAGCCACAACCATTTCTCCCGCCGAGTAGTGCTTCTTGTTACGCTTGATGTCAAGAATGCCTTCAACTCGGCGAGGTGGGTCGATATGTTGGATGCGCTTCGCAACACCTTTCGTATTCCTGCATATCTGTTGCGGCTCGTCGAGGATTATCTACGCTCTCGAAGCCTGATTTATGACACGAGGGACGGAACGCGGACGATGGAAGTCACTTCTGGTGCCGCACAAGGTTCAATACTCGGCCCGGATCTCTGGAACGTTGCCTATGACAGCCTCCTGAGGTCCGAGATGCCTGAGGAAACCACTTTGGTTGGGTACGCCGATGACGTCGCAGCTCTCATTGATGCACGCAACGTTGAGCTGGCCCAACTGAAGTTGAACCGAGTTATGCGGGTGGTCAACAACTGGATGTCCGATCACGGTCTCTCACTTGCTCTCAGTAAGACGGAGATCGTGATTCTTACGAAGAAGAGGATCGACACCGTCGTCCCGTTTCGAGTGGGAAGGGAGGTGGTCACATCAACTCGTGCCGCCAAATACCTCGGGGTTATGGTGGACACCAAGTTAAGCTGGAGGGATCAGATCTTCCGTACGGCGGACAAGGCCGCTAAGGTAGTGACTTACCTTAGTAGGCTGATGGCCAATGTCGGGGGTCCCCGATCCAGCAGAAGACGTCTGTTGATGTCCGCGGTCCAGTCCGTGCTTCTTTACGGGGCAGAGGTGTGGGCAGGCGCTCTAGATAAGGAGTGCTACAGGTTGCGACTCGCCCGGGTTCAGCGTCAAGCTGCGCTCCGGGTGTGTTCCGCCTACCGGACAGTGTCCGAGCCTGCCGTCCTGGTGGTCGCCGGAGTCATCCCTGTCAAGCTCTTGGCAGGGGAGAGGAAAGCGATTTATCAGAGACAAGTCGAGATCGGCAAGGACACGGCAAGAACAGAAGAGCGCTCCCGAACCTACCAGCAGTGGCAACACAGCTGGGAGCACGACACCCGAGGACGATGGACTGCGCGACTTATCAAGCAGGTCCAACCATGGGTGGAACGGCGGCATGGGGAGGTGGACTACTACCTGACCCAATTTTTGACAGGTCACGGCTATTTTCGGTCGTACCTGAACCGTATGGGAAAGACCGGTTCACCGGACTGCATTTATTGCCCGGGTGTTCCCGACGATGCGGAACACACATTCTTCCGCTGTCCCCGTTGGGAAGGGCCCCGCCTGGAGGCCACACAAATCTTTGGTGCATTTTCGGTGGACTCGGTCTGCCAAAAGATTTTGGAGGATGAGGGCAACTGGGATTGTTTGTCACAGTTCGTCCGGGGCATCCTCCTGGAAAAGAAAACTGATCTGGACCGTGAAGTGGCCCAGATCCCTTGATCGAGCGGCTGGATAAGGAGCGAGCCCCACGGGCGTAAGCCAAATTTAGGCCTAGCCTGACGTAATGTGACAAACAATTCCAGGTTAGATTCCTAAAGAGTAGAGGAGGTTTTTTAGTGGGTAAACTCGTTTTTAGGGGAGCCCCACACTACAGGCTGGCCACCTGTGTGCGTAATGCATTTTTCCGCCTCTCCCTCAAAAAAAAAAAAAAAAAAAAAAAAAAAAAAAAAAAAAAAAAAAAAATAGATAATATTATGCATTATTATTACTACATTATTATTATTACATTATTATTATTGCATTATTATTACATTATGCATAATATTATGCAATATTACATTATATTATATTATATGCAGTATTAAATTATATATATTACAATATTACATTATATACAATATTATATTATATGAGGTATTAAAAAAAGAATAGATTTAAGTTTTATCAAATTCTGTTTACTAGTTTAATATTTTATAGATTTTGAAATGTTCGTGTTACTCTTCTCTTCACTAATACAATATTAAAACCTTTTCATTTCAACATTTTTCTACTTCCTTTATCATTTATTTTTCTATTAATAAACTGTGACCTTTGTCATCGGATCAGTTTCACAGCTCTGGCATGTTCTGTTGACGAGACTTTGACATTCCACTGTTGACAAACAGAACGGTAGCACAAAACCCTTTCACCTCAATGTCGGGATATCCCCGGCTTTGGAAAGGTCCAGCTTTGCTGTCAACTTTGTTAAGTTGAATTCAAAAAAATTTTAAACAGGATGGTTGAACTTTTTGGTGCAGATTAAGAAAAACTGACAGTACATTATATTTAGCACACAGCAAGGAATTTTTGAAATCACTTTTTGTTTATTACTAAAGAATAATATTTTTTTTTAATTAAAGGTAAAATTTTTGTTGAAAATATTGTTTTGAGGATTAATGTCATATTTTTTGTAATAATCTCTAGATTAATCATTTCACCAATTCAATCACGCGTTCATTGTTAAGTAGATATTTATTACTAATGATTAAGGAGCCATTCCTGAAACATGTCCATTCCTGAGGAAATTATTTTAAGTTTCCACAAGTATTTCGTAAGATTTTAGAAATACTAAATCTTGACGAATAAAAAGATTTTCTTAAATTTATGTGTATGTAAACGATCATTTCAGGGTTTATAATGCTTCGAAAATTTAAATAGGCATATCAAAACATTTTTAGAAGTATTTAAACAATTTTTGTCATTGATTGGACGAATTATTATTTTCAATTTTTTTTTCAGAGATATTTGAACAACAATTCCACTGGCATTGCATTAAAATGGATTTATTGTAAATGTAAACCATCCCAAAAAATTACAAAACATAGTAGTAATTCATCGGATGGTAATTAATTTCATCATTAATTTGTTTTCAAAATGGTAGCATTAAAAAAACCTTTTTTTCGTGCTTTATGTTTAGAGTGGAGGAAAAAGAGAGGGATTGCAAATATATCGCCTTGATTGATTCTGAGCTTGGGTTGATTTATTGCTGGAGTCAGGTAAGGAAAGGAATCACCTCTCTAGGTTTCTTTACATTTTCTCGATGCAAATAAATATTCATTTAACATTTGCTAACAAAAAACAAAATTATTTTATAATCATATATAATCAAACTTACGTTTTGTTTAAACTGACTGATGTATTTTTCTTACTGACATTTTTAGCACTGACATTTATTTCAATGAATCTCTTCTTTTTATGCCACGCCCTTTTTAATGCTGCACATCATTATGTTGTTTTATTTATTTGTTTTTCATGTCAAAATGCGAACAATGATTAACATCATCAACAACTAACAAATCGTTTTAGTATAAAAAGGAATTAACTTTTAACTTGTGAAATTTCCATGACATTATTCGATATATTCTCTTTTTATGAAATAACTGTGTCTCAGAATCTTCATTTGATTAATTAATTTTATTTTCAAAGTCACATAGAGCTGAGAAATCCTCATGGTTTTATATAAATATATCAAAATAATTGGTTGCTCAAATCTTGAAAGTTATGTACATTATTAAAACATTTTTACTCTAAAAAAAAACTAATTTTCAACCCTTAAATTTAATTTAAGATTTTTTAATTTTGGTTCGCTACAAAACTTTTTTACCAAATATGTAATTTTGATTGCCGAATAAAAAATCTAACACTTGGGCGTTTAAATGGCACATTCTATTGCATATGTGACACAAATTTACAGAGGTTGATAACAAGTTATCTAAGTTTACTACCTAAATTTTATATGCTAGTTTACAATTTCAATTAATAAAGGCAAATAATTAATAACCATTATAATTTGGAGATTTTCTTAACACATTTCGTTCTTTAAAGTTTCTATCTTGACTTAAATCTCAGTTGAGCAATGATCCCAAGAGTCGTCTGGGTCTAAGTGATCAGTGTGGTGATTTAGAAGTGTGAACGCCCTCCCCTAAACACAATTCCCCCTCCCACTTTTCACCCTTTCAACGGAAGTGATTCGACAGAAGCTTCTGTATTTCTTCATCGCTGCACACACATCAAATGTCATCCTTTTAAAAAGACACATCTTTTGTAATTTTAGACGCATTTCTTTTTGTTTATCACTGAACAGTTTATGGTTTTGCATCGGAGAATATAAAAAAATCTAAACGTACAATAAAAATGGTAGTCGCAAGTTGGTTTGCTGGGCTTAAAAATGCTTAAGAGTTTCATTTGCAAAATTTAATTTCTATATATTTTTTTCTTAAACTTCCAGCTGGATTTCAAAAGTTTCAAAGGTCTATAGCATTTTATTCGTAAAACATAACATCATAAAACACGATTTTTGGGGATCAACACCACTTTTGTTTCTTGGTACTGTTTATACTGATTAATTTTAAATTTGACAACCATGATCTCATTTATTTTAACTTAAAAAAATCTAGATAAAAGTACAATCTATTTGTGAGGAAATTGAATTTAGGGCATGCATATTTCCTCACTTATATTAATTATGGAATGAACACGTTGAAGAATAAAGCTTTGGCCAGCAGCAGGATTCATACGTTTCAAAGCCATACGTTTGAGCACAAAGCGACTTTAATATGAACGAACGTTTCACTGATTCGTCAAACAGTGCCAAATCATACATTATAACTGCAACATTTGCCTCTCACTGAATATTACTCTTGATACATTTATTCGCGCTGGCTTTCAGTAGCTAATATTGAAATAACGTTTAGTAAAAAAATATTGTTTCCGAGTAAAGAAAATCAACTTTAAAATTGTACGTATGCCAAGTTCAAAAGCCGTACACTAAGTATTCTTGTTTCGAACTCAACGACCGATTTTATTACATTTTTAGCAGGCCTTTGCATGGAAACTCATGAGGCATTTAAAATGATGGCACGGTGAGAGTCATGTCTGGAACTACCATGAAATGATTCAAAATAATGTTTATAGGTCGAGTCGATGAAATTTTTGTACGTCTATAATGATTAAATTATTGGTATCTGCTTCGCGACCCAAATGTTCTTTTCCTTGGGGCTGTCTACACATATATAAATTATAGTAATTATCATTTTTGGTCTCTGGGCACTTAAAAACGAAAAAGTAACATGGTCCCCGGCTTAGGTCTTACCATGAGACCTACGGCAATAGCTTATTCCCTATGGGAAATTTCTCTAAAAAGTGCGGGCCTCTCAGGCAAGGAGAACTGACAGTTATTTGCTCATCTCCAACCCGTAAAAGCTATTCGATTATTATTATTTATCAATAAACCAAACTAAAAGGTAATTAAACGAAATTTAAATTAAGTTCTTTGCACAAGTAATTTATACTGAAAATAGTGAGGAAAGTGTTCATCCAAATTGGAAAATCCCTTACTTCCTCCAACGAATTCGCTTTAATTTTTGTTATTAAATGTAAAAATGGTCAATAGAGAATTTAAAATTAAATCTTTGTACAAAAACCATTAAACTCAAAATAGAAAGTGTTCTAAGTTATGTTAAATTAGCACAAACGTATGTATAAAATAACAAATGTACTATAAATAATCTAATAATATTTTTTCATGATCGTATTATGTAAGCGCTTTCTACTTTCTGCGAAGGAATGCACTTCAGTTATGGTAAAGTACAAGCTTTAAAACCGTTATATAAAAATCCATGTAAACACAAAGTGCAATGTTTATCTATTCAAATGTTCCTAAACTTGACATATATGCCACCATCATCTTTGTAGAGAAAGATCATCATGGGAGATCCATTATGAAATGGTGTACATGTGTGTTTCAAGCGTTACTGATGTGATAGTCAAAACACTTCCGGTGCAAGGGCGTTCTGTGTGGGGGGGGAGGAAATTTGAGGGGAGCGTTTACGAATGTAAATCCCCATGATTCATCACAGAGTTGACGTGTTGCGAAGGTTCAAACACTTGTTCGTGGTTCAGCTATCCCGGAGTCAGCAAGAACAAGTAAATGATAGTTTAACATAGAAATTCACTATTCTTACAAAAATATTGGATGTATTTTCCAGTAAATTTATTACAGTAAGTTTATTTTTTGTATAAACTTATATTTTGTATTTTTTGTCTCTGTTACATAGTATGAGTTGCGTTCAACATTTTCCTTCTAAGTGTAAAACTGTCAATTTAATTCCATGGTATAATTTAAATTCTATAAAATATGTGTATGTTCATTGAAATTAGTTTTGAAGTTACTGAACTGGAAAAATGAAGCGACATTTGTAAAAGGTAAATTTCAATTAGAAATAGTGAGAACTGTGTATGAAAACAGTTTTTTGTACAAAAGCTGCCAAACTGAATATGTTTATGTGGGGGGGGGGGGTTCTATGTGAGACATACTCTAGCGTAATGGACTGTGGGGCTTGAAACGCCCATTGATGTTTGTGGAATTAATCGTCAAGTATTTGATTCGTGTCTACTTTGAGCGCTTCACCGTTATTACGAATCCGTTTTATTCACCAAACATTCAAAAAGTTTAGCACATATTAGATTTGTTAAATTGAGCTACGGTATTGTATTATTTTAGGAGAATTAAAAATAAAGTTGTACTTTAGGTTAGTGTTAATGTTTTACGCAATATAATACCGGTTACGATTTGTTATTCATAAAGATATGTTTAACTATAACGATAAAACGATGTGGAAACGATAATTTATAACAATGTGTTATCTCAAGGATAGTAAACGAGCTTTTTTCGATCAATATGTTTAAGTAAGTTCATGATTACTGTCACAAATAAAACTAATAAACTAAACAGACCATCTCGAATTAAGTATACTACCGTATTTACAGTACAGGTACAAATTTTGACCTAGATCAGTGAGAGAGTTATTTGCTTTGTTTTCAATCTGTGTAATTAGATTTTTTGATAATATTTCTTGAATACCGTACTAATCATAGTAGAGTCTCTTATCCCGGACTGATGTGGACTGAATTGTGTCGGGGATTGTGAAAATTCCGGGTTATCAATGAAGGAGTAAATATAGAAAAAATAAGAATAGTCTATGTCATTCCTAACAAACATATATTTTATTACATGATGTACATAAAACAAAAACTAAAACCTCAATCATCATCTGCTAAACCAATCTTAAAGGAAAACCAAAATACCACATCCTGCTCCAGCCAAACCTATGAATCTTGGCGACTTGAAACCCAATGCGCTCTACTGCTGTGGCAGGCTTCCTGAGTTATCCGGAATTCCCTGTTATCGATGTCCGAGTTTACGGAACTATAGTGCATTTATGAACATTTTTATCAGAGATAAAAGTTTATAATAAATAACGTGAGATAACGGTATAAATTATTTCATATACTATCTATCATACTATTTTTCCCCCTTACAACGTTAGAAAAATATGTTACAATAAAGATTTCCTCGTAAAAGGTTTTATTTTTTATTTGTTGGAGTATCCTACGTGTTAAATACACAAAATTGTGATTTTCTTACAAATTGGTTATTATGTATAAAATGAACAGTTACAGTCAATTCCAAAGTGTCACAAGGTACCTTTACGTTTACCATCGCCTTGGTTTCCGGTGTAAGTTGCCGTGCCTCCCGCAGCGTTCTGCGGGCGCTAGTGTAGCTCCCCTCCCCACCCTCGTTGCACTTGTCACTCAAAGTGTCAGTAGCTTCTCCGTCGCGTCGCCGTTAGCTTGTGCGCTGCCGTTACGCCTTCACGCACTATTATACACGTATCTCCAGGTAATTTCTTAGTAAACTATCATGCATGTGAACTATTGTTAATTTTCATTGGTTTTTCTTTCTTCATTGATTTTTGCAACGGATTAATTTAATTTGTATGTGTCAAAAGTAAGTGTTGCCAATTCATAAAAAGCTACATTTGTCGAAATATTATACTACTTGTATGTTACTAAAAATAGCTCGAAAGTTTTGTCATATTTCTAGGTTTGTTGCAATTTTTTGTGTTACTCGTTCTAAGTATATTTTAATTAGGCCTACATAAAACCCAAGTATCAGTTTTAACCAAACTGTATTTTTTATAACATCTATGCTCAAAACACAAATATTTTTCATGTTCATAAATATAAACAATTGGATAACACCTTTTATAATATGGAAAAAAGATTATTTTGTTCATTCTTGTTAATCTTTTCATCCTTTCGTCATTAGTTTAGAATTTGACAATACCCTTATTTACCAAAAGTATTTTAATCTTTAACTTGCGTTCAAAGCCAACTTGTTATTATTTATAGTTCAATTTTGAAATCTTACTTGAACGACTCTAGAACAATAATAAAACTCTTATATATAATTTTAATACTTTAATTTAAACTGTTTCCCATTTTTTACCACAAAAAAATAAATTAATAAATAAATATCGATAGATTATACTTAGGAAGTACCCCAATTTTTATTTTTATTTTATAGTAAATCGTAGCTGCATTTCTCTGTTGGGAACTAGCTAGTATTAGTAATTGCTTAAGGGAGGATTTAAAAATCATCATTCCAAAAGATTATGATAAAATAAAAATCAACCATTAAAATAAGCATTTGTATTCACATGGCAAAAGATTTGTTACATTCCAAGTGTTCTTCAAAAGTAGTGATAAAAATAATTCAATATATCTTAACGTTTTCAAGTAATAACTATATATTCATTGTTTTTACTTTCTCCCCCTATACCATAGTATATGGAGAAAGTATTGTTTTCGTCAAAATTTTCGAATTTGAGTTGTTGGTGGATTTATCCATTTTGGTTCCCCCTGAGTCCAAAAAAGTGGTTTTCGGAGTGATGTCTGTGTGTGTGTGTGTGTGTGTGTGTGTGTGTGTGTGTGTGTGTGTGTGTGTGTGTGTGTGTGTGTGTGTGTGTGTGTGTGTGTGTGTGTGTGTGTATGTGTGTCAGGATGTAAACAGAGCTAGAGAATGCCCCAATGGTCCGATTTTGATGAAATTTGGTAGGTAGGTCCAAACCCACGATAATTCCATTTTTTTGTTTTTTTTGTTTGTTTTTTTTTTTAATAATTTTTTCATTTTTTTGAATTTTTTATTTTTAAGGGTAGTTTACCCCCAAAAAACCCTCAAAAATCGTCAAAAATCAAAATTCCTCAAAAACGGCTCTAACGATTTTGATTAAAATTTTGTGGTTTATTAAGCTTAAAATGGTGAATAAAATGACACCACCCGCATCTCCGGGAAAATGCGCGTTCAAAAGTTATGGAGTAAAAAGTGTTTCAAAAATCAATTTTTTGAATTTTCAAAATAGCTGTTGTCTTGAAATAAATTTTACTTATCACCATTAAATCAAGCTTAAAAAACTAAATAATCCAGTATTTTAAATTATTGCTCTACGTCAAGTGGTTGCGGAGAAAATTAAATTTTTCGTTTAGCGGTAAACGCAGTACGTTGTTTAAAGTCACAGACGCGCGTAGGGTCAAACGAGCGCTGCTCAGCTGGTAGCTATCCGACTGAGTCATCAAGACATTAATGTTTGGAGCTTTTAACACCTTTTTATATATTGTTGGGAGAAAGTATGTGTCAGTTAACTGATACCGTTTATTTGTCAATGAGTTGTTTGGCTAACTTCTGAATAACTTTGTCGGTATTGAATGTATTACATGTTGATTAATGCCACAAATATGTTTGTCATCTGTACGAAAGAATGTTATTGTCTCTCAATTGTCTAATGTTTTTATTCAATGTCTAAATTCGGTTTGACAATAGAGTAATATTCCTTACTGTAACCACAGTGTTCCTTTATTTGGTGAGTATTTAGATGGTACAGTATTACCTTATCCCTTTAGTATTTATATTTACCATATTTACTGAATTTTTTAAACTTACCAAACTACTTTGTATATCTACAAATTAATAACTTAGAAAAAGTGAATGAATGAGGAATTTTTTGCTAATTTTCGTCTTTAATACATAAAAGGCTTGAAAACGTTTTGTATTAAAAATGAAAATTAACAAAAACTTTCTGATTCCTTAATTTTTCCATCTAATTAATTTTAAATATTTACCTTATTTGCTATTTATATGTTACATTTTAGACCAGAATTTTTCAATTAAAATGAAAGCACACGTCTCTTGATTGGTGACCTCTGTGTTCCAGCTTTTAACAAGCGGAAGTTTAAAATACTCCTTGCCCTGTTTTTAAAACGAATTTATGATAAAATTAATGATTTCATATCACTTAAAGAATGAATTTTTTGAGAGGCAGATGATTTCAGACGTATTATTATATTTAGACAAAATATACAGTGTGTTTGAAAAGTCCTTGAACTGATAAAAATATATATTTACCATTATAGATGAAGTAATGAGACTTGATATATCAATAACAGCCATAAATGTCCACCCTTTTAACCCATTATCACGGTTTTATCCTTGAGAAGGATGGCCCACGAGGAGTCAGACAACATTTTAAAATAGCAGCATTGGTCGAGTTTGGTATCAAATTGAAAGTCTCACTTAGCAGAACACAATGCCGCAAAATAGTCTTCAAATGGATGATCGAGACCAGGCCCGGATTAACACTTTTTGACGCCCTAGGCCAAAGGTGACAATAACGCCCCCCCCCCCAAAAAAAAAAGGAAAAAAGAAAAGACAAGCCGATTTCTGTTCTTATTTTAATTCTGATTTCTTTGGCTGTTGCATAAAACCACAGAACTACTTAACGAATGTGATGATCAGCATTTTCGTCACTTTAATCTGTGGATGATACTTTAGATACTTTATTTGAAACACCGACGCACTCTGTGGTGCGTATTTTAAGGTGAGTATGACTGAAGGGGTGAGTGTGATGATTGGATCAGATGAGGTGTAGCTTTGTTACTGACAAATATCAGCTGTTTCATTCGTCAGGATCATTAATTAATAGCCCAATGACCAAAGGCAGCTGGGTCCAGTATCGAACCATCAAAAAGCACTTAATCCTTTTGCATAAAATGTACCATTTTACCACTATATTGATTTCAGACCTGAAATATATAATATCTTCTATATATTAATAGGCAAGCATGTTTCTTTCCTCCTTTTTTCTCAGCTTGTGCTAATCGTAGGAGAAAATCTCTCATACCGCCAAAAAGGTTGTGTCCTGTAGATGAGCAAAATCCCATTGGAATTTACATCAGCCCTTATGGTTACGCCCTACAGGCTTTCAAGGTTTGAATGTTAATCTTATGGGAGAAGGATAATTGATTGACTCATTAGACAGCTGTTTAATAACAAATTCTAGAAAATCAGGTAGAACAGATATATCAGTTATAAAACATTAAAAAAATAATTGGCTCAAGATCAACTTTTGGTTGAATGTCGACCAGTGGGCGATCCCTATTTATTATATAATTGTAATACAGAAATAAATTTAAATCCAGGGCAAAGGAACAAGGACTCTGTCAAGGCAAACCTTACAAGGTAAAGGCAAAGGGGTGCTGTTAATTAGGGGAATGTTTACCGCTTGTTAGGGGCGCTCTTTACCGCTGTTCACAGGTGCTATGTACCCTATTGGGGGCGCTCTTTACAGTCGATCAGGAGCGCTCTTTACCACCTATCGGGGGCGTGATTTAACTCTGATCGAGGGCGCTATTTACCATTGATTAGAGGGCGATATTTAATGCCATTCGGGGTGGATGCTCTTGGCCGCTAATCAGGGAAACTCGTACGGCATATCAGGGGCGCTCGTCCCAGCCGCGAAGGAGCCCCTCGGATCCCGGCACCTTAGGGGGTTACCTAGTTCGCCTAAATATATTTTACTTCTTTCTCTTTTGCCAAAAATTCTATTTACTCTTGTTATTAAAAATTTTAATAAAAAATTAAAAAAACCTAGAATTAAATTATATTTGAGGTTAAATACTTTTTGACTGAAACGTATAGTTTAAAAAAGGCCCGTTTGACGACCCCCCCCCCTGGTTGACGCCCTAGGCCATGGCCTAGGTTGGCCTAGTGGATAATCCGGGCCTGATCGAGACGGAAATGGCATAGGCAAACAATGTTTCATTAAAATCATTTGGGTAAAACCATTGACTATGTACACTAACGTGAATAGACTTCTCATAAAATGCATATAGGTTGATACAAAAATGTGGAAGGTTCGTGTTCGCCGCACAAGAGTTGCTGCAATCTATGTTGTTATTATTCAGCTGGGTTTACAGTGCTGCAAAAACATTTCATCACACCATAAACAAAAACCTCCGTTATGAAATGTTTCATCCTTGATTGAGAAGAGTGGTAGTACTGATTTGCCTATCATATGACTCCTGTACTTCCATGTATGCCACTGAAAATCGCGCTATCGTATATTGGTTTCAAATACTCCTATACTTTGAGAAGTCTATTCACGATAGTGTACATAGTCAATGGTAAACTTAAAAATGCAATAACTTTCTTAATACTCAATGTTTTGATCGGGTTTGTGGCTTTTTACTATAAATGCAAAGACGTTTAAAATGATGTATGATGTGACAGATTTGCCAAATGATGTATGATGTGGCCAAGGATGTTTTAGTTTAAACACTCTCTTAGCGACCTCCCCCAAGGAAGTCTTACAAAAATCTGCTTTGACATTTGACAATTCATACATCATCTTAATATTATAAACTACAAGTCAAGTATAAGATTTGAAAAAAGTAAACACAGATTATGTTATTATTTAAAAAGTATTATTTTTACAAATTTTGAATTATAAAAACTATATCGTAAAAAATATTAATTTATTATTTGCACATTTACATTTATATTACTAATGAATTACTGGTTTAAAGAACACACAAAATGAATGAAACAGAATTGGTACATTGATATTTTTAAGTATTACGTATTCATTTATCATCTATTTTACCCCACTTTCAATTAAGTACTTTTATTGGGTTGAAAAGGAATTGAAAACACTCAGAAACTCAAACCCTTTAACATTGCCGATTCCTAAAAACGGAATCACTTAAATGTTTTGCATATTTATGATATAATTCTGTAGTGTAAGTAGATTTTCACTACAATTTTATAAACCATTACTTATAGCTAATTTATATATTACCAGGGTTCATTTTACCCTACTTATTATAAAAGTTTCACACAGTAATTTCATCAACGCTAAACACACAATGTTAATAATGTGTGAAATTGTAAACAATGTCTTGTTGCTTTGCTCATAATGAAACAAAGCTGGACTAATTGCCTGATATAATCACAAAACACAACCCTTGGGTCCGTCAACCTTTGGTCCGTCTTTATCAACAATTAATTATCTTGTTACCAGGAATTAAGGTGTATTAGCATTGTTTCGTGTTGATAAATTAAATTATACTAGTATACGTGTTGCTCGAAATCGAGCAATTTATTTCAATACAGTACAAATGTTACTTAAGCTCTAAATAAATTACATCCGACCAATCCAATAATGTGAATATCTTTCATCACCAAAACTACACGTACTTACAGCTGATTATTAACAGATGTTTAAAATGCTTTATTCAGTCCCAATGTTATTTAAATGGAACATTTTGAGATTTCAATGGGTAATGGTGGATATCGCCTTTATTTTCAGTCCGATTCCCATCAGTTTTTGGCTGAAACAACTACAGACCAAGCCCTACCCAATGACACCAAAAACTTGAAAATCGGTTGAAAATTGTCGAAGGAGTTCTCAAGACAAAAAACCCTTAGCATATTAAATAAGTATAGATTTCAACTATACCCCTTAAAGTTGATGGTTGCAGTTTGCTTCTTTTGTTTGTTAAATTAAAAAAAAACATTCATCTAATTATGGGAATGTTAATGATAGTTTATAACAACTAGTATAGCATGAAAACAAATTTTATCGCTTAAGGTGATAAATTAATGACCATCGGAGATATAAACACTTTATGTCCTCTAATAAACTTTCACAGTAGAATAAATTTGTGAAAGCCACAAACCCATGAAATACGTGAGGATCAGTTTTATGAATCAAGATTTATAAGGGAAAAGAATATATTTATTAGTGGTATTACAACTATTTTGTTTCTTTGGAAATTTTTTAAGCTCAAGATATGGTGCGTTTAAAAAATTTCATGTTATTTCAAAATCCATTTAATAACTATCTAAAATTTTTAATATTTTAATTAAATAACTACATTGTCATTAGTATATTTAGTTTTCTAAGAGGCTATATTGAAATTGATTATAATCAATTTCTATAATTTATACGGTGTTTTAAAGGCAATCTAATTAAACTATAAATTATTACACGACCTAAAAATGCATACATAAGTAATGCTGTTATATCATGTTGAGATTTGTAACTGAAAGAATATATCTCATTATTTCTTCACTTTATGAGATAAACTTTATTCTTACTTTCATAAAAAATTTTCATATATTGTTTATAAACTTATTTGATGCAAAGTTATTTAAAAATAGAGAAATTATATGAAATACTCAATCTAGTGAATTGGTCGCCAGGTTTCATGGTAAACTAACTTTTTTAAGGAATAAAAAGTAAATAAATATACAAAGAAATAGTGATAAAGTTTAATTGTAAAAAGAATATCCCTCCAATACAAGAATCTATTTATATTCAATAACCGATTAATATGTAGTTTTACAGGTTTTGCAATAGTTGGGTGTTATTTTATCACAGTTTAGTCGACGGAGGGGGAGCATTCCTCCCTCCCTTTTCCATCATCCCCCTCACATCACCCTCAACCCCCCTTGTCGGGACAGTTTACGATTCCTGTGGGACTGATCAAATCTTCCTTTGGCGCCACATATTTCTCTCGTTAGGTATTTTTGTTTCTGGATTCTAAAATCATTACTTTGGGTTTGAGGAAACATTAGGTTTTTATTCTCTTGTTCTGTAGAATGATTTTATAAACAGGGTAGTCAGGAAATTTCTCTCAAAACTAATTGAAATGATTTTTTGAACAAAGCAAAAAATGTATCACAATGTTTAGTTCTTTCTGAGTGATGTTTATGTCTGCATGTATATTATGTTTGTAAATTTATCTTCCCTTTTAAAAATAGCGAATGATTATATCTTAGAATTTTAAAGAATATTTACATTGTTGCGTAAAAATTTTCTCCTTAAAACCCATTACTAAGTGAATATGAAGATTTTAAGATTAGATCTTATTAAAAATATGTCAATTCATATTAAATTAGTCTACTAAAAAAATTATCTCTCTAGTATTTTTTTAGTACAGCATTGTTCTTTGTAGTTCTTGGAACTCGAGCCAAGAAAAGCCCTAGAGTAGGAGACAACGAAAGTGATGAGTTTTATGTGCTTTCCCGTTTACAGACTATAAAATGTGTCCTGGCTTTTCCTTGACATGAGCTCATAACAAGGCTTAGGCCGGGGACACACTATCCGGCGAAACGCACGGACGCCGGACTCCGTGTTTTCTGCCGGAACGTTCGAGATTTTGAAGAGCAGAACACACTATCCGGCGAAACGCCGGACGACGGAAACTGCGCAGTTGCACTCTGACGAGGCCGTCTGGAACCATCTAGTTGAGTCGCAGCAACCATGGTGTTTAGACGGAAGATAGCTGTGCTTTGCCAAAAGGCACAGAAGAAAAAGGAAACGCGAAAGAACTGTATGGATTCATCCGATTGTGGAGCAGAGGAGAATGCATGGCGTATTTTATTCATTGTTTTAGAAACATTTTTTAGGTTCATTCATTGTTTAGGTTTAGTATTTGAATATGTGTTTGATGAATATTTCAATAAACACGATGAAAATACATTATAATATAAAAAAATCGTTGACTTATGAGGTTATGTTTTTAACAAGCCCCTTTGTAATTATGAGTGCCACCCAAGCAATAGATATTTAGTACACAAATTAGGATTTCATTTTTGCGACGGACTCTTCAAAAACCCTTTATTTTCCAAATGCAACACTCATAACTCTCTTTTCACTTGACCGACCACATCTTAATTAAACTATCAACAACCAGATGTTTGTACGAAATCAGATTTTTTCTTTATAAGATATACGAGGTGGAACTCATGTAAATTTTCAGTTTCGTTGATGAAATATTTCTTTATCTCAAACTTTTAAACCGTAAACCTAAGATATTTAAGTTAAATATAGTATAAATAAACTAAAAATTAATGTCTCCGATGCTGTCTTCCGTGCGTTTCGCCGGATAGTGGGTCCTCGTCCATTTGTACAATGCCCCGCTACCTGCTTTCCGGCAGAAAACACGGAAGACGTCGTCCGGCAAAGTAGAGAATAGGTCCGTGCGTTTTGCCGGACGCCGGACGCCGGACGCCGGACGCCGGACGCCGGAACCGGATAATGTGTCCTCACCCATGTATTTCCCATGCACTACAATGTATTTCTACCTCGTCCGGTTCCGGCAGAAAACACGGAGTCCGGCGTCCGTGCGTTTCGCCGGATAGTGTGTCCCCGGCCTTAGACACTTTGGTCTTTCGTGTGGTGTTTAAAAATTTCTTTTCAAAATCTTCAAAAGTTATTTTTTATAGTTCATCCCCTCAAAGTGTGATCTTTATGTCTGAGATCACGTATTATTGTATAATCCATCATGTTTAAAAAATAAAATGAGTACTTTTTCTCTTGCGTTTCTCACTTTTCACAGATTTATGCTAATTTTTAGATTCCTCCCTGGACGAATAAAAAATAAACTTAACACATACACTTGACCCTAGTAAATCCATGCCTAGGCAACTCTTTGTTGTACTGGTCGTGTTTTCCCCTTTCCGATTACGCGGGGAACGGTGCTGATTTTTCACGCGCTTCATTCCCTCGGCCTGTACGTGGGTACAGAGGTGTTGTGAAAAGTTCAAAGACCACCGAAAGGAAGGGGAAGTTGTACAATGGGTTCGGACGTCTTTGTTTAAGCTAATCACAAAAGCTGATTAACATGAAGTACGTTCCCATGAGCCAAGAGTATTGAGAGTGTGGGGTGGACTAAAGGTTGGTTAACCGATATCCTTGTCTCTTAAGTGATTCCCTGAAGAATCCAATAACTTACCGCTAAAAAAATGTTCAAATAAATTCAGGTGGTACCTATTTTTACTAATCTTGTTTGAATTAAAATAAAAAATTTCTGATCAAATTGATAATTTTTTAAGAATTTTGATGATAAAGATTATTTTTAAAGGGTTATACTTTGTATTCTAGATTCGGTCTAAAGGTTAAAACGAATAGGGATTATCAAACAAAATTGTAAAGTGATAATTTCAACAAAGAGCAAATACGAATTTTATAAAAATTGATTAATTCAAAGTTTAAAATAATGTCTTTAAAGTTTGTTTAACAAATCATTTCATGCTACGAAATGGTTTTTAAAGGGACTGTTTTTTACAAATTATTGAAATAACTGTTTAACAAGTGTGAAAAAATAATAGAAATTCTGTAATATCTTGTTTGACAAAAACCCGCGCAATATCTCAAAGATTACAAAAACTGCATTATAAACTAATTGTTGGGTTAAAAGGGTTAAACACTTTAAAACTTTTTAAGTTAACATCGTGAAAAACCCAGAAGAATAATTTTTGTCCTCTCTCTCTGTTCCGTGCATACTTGTTCATTATAACGAGGAACATAAAATAATAGTACTTGAGAAATTATAATATTTTACTTACTGAAGTGAATTTGACCTTTTAATCTCTTTTGATGTTATGATTACTTTTTACTAAATATTTGTTTACATCATAATTATCTTTTATTATTTGAATAGTTTTAAGACTGTTAATTGTTAGGTCTATGTAGTATCAGGTTTTACTATGATTTGTGGTGAACCTTGAATAAATAAAAAATATAGGTTATTCTGAAAAATACCAATAAGAGCTTAAAAATTTTATATCACTGAAAAACTAATTATATCTTGTAGTTAATTTGAGGTGAAACAAGTGACAATTATAGCACGCGAAAACTGGTTTTCCAATAATAATTTGTATGTATATAAACAACATAATTAGAAAATGAATAGTGCTTTAATACTCCAAAACTGTGTTCATTATGAACAACATTATCAAGGTAGTAAATTATTAAACACTATTATTCTTGCAGGTTTACTTTCGTAATTGATGTTTACTTGGTATTATATCCTAGCCTTATTTACCTTTCATTGTTTATTTAGGTCTAATTATGATCTTGCTGCCTACAGTGTAAAATTTTGTTATTCTGTGTTAGAATGCAGATACTTATAGTATTAGCTATTTATCAGAAACAATAAAAATTTTATTGGGTCGTAATTTCTTTGAAGTTTTCCATACTTTGAATACATCATTATTAAATAATATCTCAGCGTTACTAACGTTTATCTATACATACCATGTTTGTCTTAAATTTGTCCTCACGTAAAGAAGATTTCATTTTATTTTTCATTCATTGTCCATTACAGCATCAGAAAAGGTCAAATAAAATATACTGATAGCAATAGGTTTTTTTCTCCAATGTTGTCAATCAGATTTCTAATTCATTAGCTAGATAATTGTGATTTGTAAATTACAATTATAAATTTACTCGAAGTTCACGAATGTTGCATGATATTCCATACCTAAATATCGATAAAAATATAGGATAAAAATAACCAATTCTGTAAAACTAAAACAAAAATATTTTTAAGGTGAATATAATTTTAAAATAGCGTATTCTTCAAGAAATTCCCTAAGAATAAAATATAAATATTTACAACGTTGAAATTTAAAAGAAAACCAATAAAAGTTCTTTGCGGTTGAAGGAAGTGTCAAAAGTTGGGAGTACTTCGACAAAGAAGCTCTCTTAAAAAGGTTCCTGAATTCCTTTATTACTCTCTCTTGAAAACTTCGTACTTTTATTTTAAGCACTTGTCTATTCCATCACCCGAGGCTGCAAAGTCATTTGTTGACGACGCCGACGGTTCGGGAGTTTATTTATGTCACAATTCCACAAGCAAATTAGTATGAAAATATTTTATCGTTACATGTATAAAGTTTGTATACGTTTTTAACAAGCATGGTATTGGTAAAAATTATACTAACTGTTATACCTATAGTAAATCGAAGGAATATTTCAAGTAGTATATTAGACCGATGTATGTATATTTTACATTGAGACTAATGTTTATATATTTTATTGTTTGTTTATTAAACGCATTCATTGATGATTTCAATACCAATAAAGACACAATCATAGTAATAAAATGTTTTTCATTTTATTTATTAATTTTAACCATACAGAATTAAACGAAAACGTCATTCTACAAAAGTTTACAATAGACGAAATAAACCAATTAAAGTACAAAAAAATTATCTTTACAGGCAGAATACCACCTAGGGACAATTCTATCAAAGAAATTACATATTAGCAGAAGTCTACTACAAAAAACACAAAGTACTCCATTTAATGGTTGTCTATTAATAATAAAACCACTAACGTTAAAAAATATCATATATTTGATTTTGCGAATAAATTATATTTCGAGTTGAGGAATTAAATAAATGTAAAGTAAATAATAGATTGTTTTAAGTTTTTTTTTAGAAAGGAGTTATTTTATACTTAATTTTACACTTCTTAAGATATTACTCATAAACAATAATTATTAGCTATGTTAAAGTTGCGGTATAACACCTACATACTCCTGTTTCGATTTCTTTTCTTTAGTCAGGTATTTCAGTAGAAAGCAAACATCTATACTAAATTAACTGGTAAATATTAAGTATTAATAGCAATTTAGTTGTAAATTATTCCCAAATTTGTTTGCAGTCGATAACAAATTTTCTTTTTATACTCCACATACTATTAAACTAATAATTCATGAATTATATCTTTATCTGAATACTCGTTTTGAATTAGCAGTGGCCGTCTTTATACTTCTTTGTAACTTATTGAACACAAACGGATGTGTTGAGATACTTATTAAGAGAATTTTGTCGCATTGGTCATTAAAAGGAAAACGTTACAGTTCCGAGGAGTTTATTATTAATTTTACCGACTTAAAGATATTTGTTTAATTACATACAGTCTGCAGCTTCAAGCTTATGAAATCATAATTGGTACATCATGATCATGATAAATTATTTAAAAGGAAACCCCTTAAAAAATAACGAATCGACAGTTTTAACAGGATTCAACAAGAAAAAATAAATTTCCACCATTTTAATAACCTATTATTCTCATTGATATTATAATTTTGCATTTCTAAAACCTCTAATGGGCAACCTCAATAATTATTAATAAAATGAATATTATGAAAACCTACATTTCTTGGTCTTTGCTAAAATCTGAAATTAAGAGCTGTATTGCGTCAAACACAAACATACATTTGCAATTCTAACAAGGAAAACATCCCACCTTGTAAAACAACTCCTGTGTCAGTCCTGGACTTTATAAGATACTTTCAGGGTTCTCTGTTTATAAAAAATACAATTTTTGCAAGAGATAAAAATACACTAAGATTTATTTGGGTGTTACGTGTCACAGCGAACAAGTGATTTATTTGGTAAAATATTTTTTTTACTAAAACAATACAATTTACATATAAGTTTAGGTAAGTTTTAATTTACTTACATATACAACCAATACCCATAAAGTTACACCGAAAACCATTCTAAAATATATAATTAAAATTTACAGAATCAGGTAATTTTAGAAATGTTATTTTATGACAATATTGCGGATATCACTTCCGGGTATCTTAACTGTTTAGAAAGTGCATAATGTTCTACACCCCACTAATTATCGTCTTTACATTATCATTTATTGTACATTACGTCTTACTAAGTTTATTTAAAATATTATTGTAATCAATGTCTTCTTGTTTCAGGCTTTTTTTGCAGAATCAGTAACAGGTAAATAACATGATTACCTAGTTTATAACGTAGTTTATGGTTAGGTTTACTTTTTATTCGAATCCTTTCCGTTTAACAGTTAAAACTGCATGGAATAAAATATATTACTGTATGTTACCTAATGATTTAATATGTTGTCCGATAACCCAAAACAAATAAAAATAATTTATTGTTTTGCCCAGTGGGAAAATTGATTTTTAACGGTAATATGGTTTTGAAGTCGTTTTTTATACCACTGTCAGGGAGTTAATAATCACCATTCATTAACCTCCATTGGTGTGATTTCTTTATAGTGAGCCAACTACCAGTTCTTTTTTTACATTTCAACCAACCACAATATTAACCACAGAAAAATTCTTCTTATTTAAACAATATCTTTGGCAAAACATATTCTTTTAGTGAACAAAACAACTTGGTTATTCAAAAGTTAAGGTTGTTAGGACAAGGGTATTGTTTCGTTTGAGGTCATTTGCTTTTTTCATATTACCATTTGGATTTATTACTATGGATGATAAAAAATTATGACACGAAAGAATGAAATATTTTAAAATATAGTCCTCATGTATATTTTGTTTTAGCTGCAGGTTGGAAATTGAAGACTGTAAGTTATTTTGGGACCGAGGCCCTCCCCATAAAAGGTATTGGTTTAATTTGATTTTGTTTGGGCTCTACATTTTTGATATAAATTTCTAAAAAATCTATTACTGTTAAAAAAAACTGGGATCATATAGATCAACGTAACGATTAATAGTATGGTGATTGCTATCTAGCAACATTTTATGACCTCAATATTTTGAAAGCCTAAAGAAAATAAATTTTTGATGAGTGTTTCATCAAATGTATTCATTATTTAAGTAATCATTCATGACATATTTTAACATTAATGTTTAACAAATTACACACATAGACGAATGTTTAACAGTGTTATGGTTATTGCTCCTTTACATAGCACAGGTAATCCTAGAGAAACATATAGTGAGAATATGAAAATGCAATGTTTAACAGAACTTCCTAAAAACTTTCCAAACAGTTTATGTTGAAGAAAGATATCTATTCACTTCTTCAAATTACAAACTTCTGCCAGCTCATTTCCAAAGCTTCTCCACAATTTAGAGATGTAATCTCCCAGAAAGTCGTGTCTCTCTGTGATGATCTGTTTGGGAATAATTGATTACAATCCCATCAGTGTAGGGCTCTCAGGTAACCGCGACGCCGTCCGCAGTTCAAAGATCGCCGCCAGGGAGCAGCAGGGTCGGCCGTCATTGTCTTGAACAGTCACAGGAAATCACGATTCTTCTTGGACGACGGCTAGACGTACAAAAGCGGCAGTCTAGAGTGGTGGGGACGGAACTTATAGATGCAGTGATAGCTTTTAAAGTTAAAGAGCAAAGAGTTTAAAGTCGTGGTTATCACTCACATACTATAACGTTCTTTTGAGGCTAGGCAATTGTGATAAAACAATCAGCTGATGTGCGAATTGAGTAATTAAAATAAACACTGATTTTGTCAAATGCTTTTGAGCTCACAAGGTAAAGCTCAATTTGTATTTTAATGTGAAAAATCTGTAAGTTTAAAACCCCATTATGTAGCGGGTTCTAAATTTGTTTAACAATGTTAAACCATGTTGTTTGTTATCCTTAACTATCGGTACTTATTGCAACGTTAGTAAATAAAACCTTAAACAAATACAAAACTGACTCACCATATTTGTTTAAAGATAAACTTTTATTGGATAGTTGCAAAATGCCATGTGTTATACTTAACAAATTGTTCACAAAGAGTGAAACCAAATACCGTAAAATGTTCGTTTTGAAAAAAAATATTCAAAGAAATACCACTTGAATTGAATAAATTTCCAAAGGTTCACGGCAATTGGTTATTGGGAGCGGTAGCTAAGTAATAGGTAACTTCACAAGCCAGCGGTCACCGGTTCGATCCCAGGCGACGACAATTCATTCTAATCCAGATCGGTCACCTGTGTGACGGTATCTCTATTTAATATTGACCGTAGGAATTAGTTGTAGTTCCGTTTTTAATCTGACTTATCTTTCATTGTTTAGACACAATTTGTCGTCAGACACAAGTAATTTGCAATTCTGATAAGGGAATCCCCACACCTTGTGTAACGCCTTTAGTGTAGCTCGGGGCATGAATATTTCCGAGTTTCGCCCTTTGACACTAACCTTTTTAATCTTGTTATTTTAAAAGCGTTTTAATGCTTTTAACGCTTGAATTATAACTCAGACAGAATATTCATGATCATTTTCTCATTAAAGTATCTCGTATACAATGTAAAACAGTTTAACGAAGACTCATTAATATATTGGATTTTTATTCATCTGTACCGTCTTGTAACCAAAGAATTTTTAAGTCAAGTATAATTGTAGACAATATGTTTATTTATCAAGAACTTTAAGTTATAATCAACATCCCTATAGTAGTTAATGCAATTTTATTTTATTTATAAAATCTGAACATTCCTTTGTGATATTCTCTGATGAGAAACAGAAGGGATCTTACTTTCTTATTACTGGAAGATCCACATACTACTTAAATGATCTATTTAAGGCAAGATTCAAAGAGGAAAGTATTTTCCCAAAAATAACAAAGGTTATTTTAAGTTTCAAAAGTTAATTTTAAGCCAGAAAATACATATGTGGTTTATACTATTACCCGTATATAGTTTACAACCGTATAACAGCTAGTGCATTATAAAAACTATTTTCAAAAGATACATTTTAAGAAGTTTTGGTTGTTTTTTATATGTACGTAACTGTATTTATGCTTATGATAAACTATTAAATAGTTTTGTTTTAACTAATCCTTTAAACAAACTAGACTTTATCTAAAATTTAAAAAGCTGTAAAACAAATAAACTAAATTCTACTTAGGTCTCAGTTAGGTTTAAGATGGACATTTTTGAACGGTACGCTGATAGGGACAGTCCATTAAACTGTTTGGAAACGTTTGGAAATCGTAACACTTTGGAGAGGGAAACTTTCTCAACTTCTCAAAATATTTGCGGAGCTGCCCCTTGTCGTTGCCCCGCCGCCCCTGCCGATGCCCTTTATTTGTCTTAAGCCCTCATCGCGTCTCCAGCTTCACCCTTGTTATTCAACAATCAACCCTCTCTTGCTGTGGAAAATTTAGAAATTTCGTTCTTTTACATATTTTAGAGTAAATTACATTGAAAATTTAATGAACAGAAGTTTCATCATAAGTATTAGACAAAACGTTTTGTATTATAAAATTGTTTGAACTTGATTAAATTAAAAATTTTCAATTGGCGTGGGAAAAACAAACTTGACGTATAGAAACTATAAGTAAAAATTTTAACCCATCACAAATTTTACCACGATATATTTTAAGTTTAGTAACATGTAACCCTAAAGGGTATAACATAGTTAGAATAGAAAATAGAAAAACTTGAAATAAATTTCATAGGAGCTTTTTTCTTCTAGAACCAAATATAACTCTGGCTTGATTTTGAGTTACAAAATGTAAATCAACTGTCTTAAAATTAAATCTACGAGCTGATTCGGCAAAGTTATTGTCTTATATGATAAAAAAATTTAACCTATGGTAAATAAGTGAAGACGAACATCATTTATAATAAATTTTATGCCGTAAATGATTCCGATCACCGTTCATATTTCATCAGGTTAATTTAAAAACATACGAACATGTACATTATTGATTAAACATCAAACTGGGAACAGTAATTAATTTACAATGACGTAAAAACTGTATGATATTGACTATTAATAATTAATTAACACTGTAACACTGATACTATACCTTAATTAAATTAACTAACGTATTGAAAAAATCACAAACTACGGTATTACAAAATAAATACTCAACCTGTTATCAAATATTTATTCGAAATTGTTAATATAAAACCTTCTACAACTTCATACAAATATTTAAATATTGTTTACGTTAAGGCACTTCATGCTAACAATGAAGTTCTTTTACCAAGCAGAGTGTGCCCAGTTTATTAATGGAAAGCATCCGTCTTCCACTATCTTGCCTTGCGAGTGTAGGTGTCTGATTATTCTACATCAGTCTACTACTACTTACTTAAAGGATTGATTACTCCGTTTAAAAAATAAATACGAACTACAACAATCCAATTCATTAAAATACTAAACCTATACAGTGGATTTATAAATGTCCATATTTTACTTTCTTATGGTTGCATTGCTTTTTTTATTTGTTTATTAATGCTTGACAGTTGTCATGACACTGATGATTTAATACATAGTAAAATGTAACTAGGTTAAAATTTGGTTTTAAAGAGTCCAAGCTATTACTTGCAGACAGTTAATTTTTATTTATGCCTGAGGCATTTTATAGCGTTTTGAGGGAGAATGATACAAAACCCCGGTCTTCTTACTCTCTAATATTGAAATTTGTTATGTAGAATTATTGATTAATAGCCCAATGGCAAATGGCAACTGGGTCCAGTATCGAATTTTTAAAAAGCTACTCTTCCCTAGTGAAAAAGTCAATAGAAAATCATTAGACATTGAAGTGATATCACTACACTTTGTATTGATATCACTAGATATGTAGTGATATCACTAGACGCCTAGTGATATCTAATGACATCATTAGAATGTTTAGTGATATTGATCACTAGACTCACACCATTGTCTAGTGATCTATGTATTTTTTAGTGATTATGTAGTGACATCATTAGGTACCTATTGATGTCACTAAGTGGTTTAGTGATATCATTAGAGGTGTAGTGAGATCAACATATATCAGTGTTTAGTGATCATTAGAAGTGTAATGATATCAACAAAAATCGGTGTCTAGTGATAATATCTCACTAAACCAAATTGTTCATAGTTTGATAAAGATTAAACTTTTCAATAATAAAATCAACAGATAAAAATTTGAAGATAACTTTGATTAAGTTATAAATTTTTACGATTGCCAAATTTGTCAATAATATCAAAAAACTTTGAGATAAAATTTCTTAAATTTTAAATTGTGACGATTTTTTAAATTTTATTCATTAGATCCCAAACATAAAAAAAATATAGTTTCCACACACAACTTAATATAAATATAGTAAGGTAAGCACACTAAAATAATGTTGTAAACTCATATATATTTAACATGACACAAATGTGTTAGCTGATAAAAATATAATTATACACTTAAACTTCTTTTGAAGAGCAAAATTATTTTTTTATGATCTATACGGTACATTCAAAATAATTATAAAATATAAAATACAGCAACAAACATGTGATATTTTTTGTAAGTTTTCAAGGGTCTTAAGCTTGAATTTATTCAGACAGTTTATTTTTCAAATTGCAAGAATAAAATATTCTATTGTTATTCACATTCAAATTCAAAACTGGCGCGCCAAGCCTCAACGTTTTTCGACGGTCTTTCCCTTTTGTCTCTGTCTGTCCCTGTCGTCTGTCTGACTGTCTCTGTCTGTCACATTCAACTATTCAACGGTCAACGTCACGTCAGTCAACGGAAATGTGGAAATGTGAGCGAGCAACTAAGGATGTTCTAATCGCCGTGTTTAGTTTAGTTTATCTTCGGCGTTTTAATTGTCTGAAAAGATACTTTTAGTGTTTAATTATGTTCTTTAAATACTGTATTTAAAAAATCTTTTCTTTAACTAGTTTTTAAAACTTATTGGTTGTTTTCGTGGACTTGCAACAACTTCAAGCGGACATTCTATGCATTGCATTCAGGTGAGTTTAATATTGATTCTAATATAGGCCTATTGAATATCAATGAAACTCATAAGGTCTACTAAGTTAGTTTAATGGGTCAAGTTTATCCTTGATGATTAGAACAGTAAATCTTTATGGATAGGCCTAAGTATGTAGGCTTGCTGATAAAGTTGAGGTTAGGTTTTAGAAATCTTATAGGTTAGGCCTATGTTGTTTGGCAGACATTTAACCTATGGTAGGTTAGATACTAAGTCAACTCTCGCTAACTTTAAATTTATGATTATGTAGGCCTATATTGTTCTATCATTTCCTATATACACAAAAGTGAATAGACTTCTCACCCAATGCTTTTTGTTTGAGATTGAAATTTGTAAGGTTCGTGTAAGTTACTCCGCGCCAGAGGTTTTGTGATCGATGTTATAATTATCGAGATGGACTTTCAGTGCTGCAAAAACACTTGATCACATAATAAGCATAGCCTAACCCTCAGTTATACCTAGGCTAAAATGTTTTTCCTCGGTTAAAAATAGTGTTTAACTCAGTAGGCCTACTGATTTACCCATCATGTGCCATTTGTACTTCATGTTTGCCGTGGAAGATCGCGCCACCATAAATTGTTTTCAAACACGCCAATGTAATAAGAAGTCTTTAGTGTATATGGTCAAATGCTTATATAATAATCGTTATAATGTAAATGTATTGTAATGACGTAAATCGATTTACGAGTTATAAACTTAGAAAGAATTTCCGTACTGTAGGTCAATGTATTCTTATTTTGAGTTAGGCCTGCGTACGCTATGGTTTTTTTAAAAAGATATTCGAGGGACAGGTTTTTTTTCAGGGTGAATATTTTAAGAATAATTAGAGATACCGACTTTTTTAGTTTGCAAGAGGCGATGTATTTTGTCGTAGTCTAAAATGTTTCGTTGTCTTTTTGGCCTGGTACCAGTAGTTAGACTACTAGCCCTACAATAGCTTGGTAACGTTGGAGTTGTGTTGTTCGTCAGATTGAACTAAAGGGTTTCAGAGTTGCAGGAGCGCTTTTGGCACTCCGAAGTTTGCAGTACCAGTTGATAATAGTGATTTTTTTTAAAGCGCTCCTGTAACTCTAAAACCCCCAACTTGCTCCAATGTCTCCAATGTTGCTTATCGTCTCACAGACCTTATAGCTACCCTCTTTGGATTTATCACAAACAATGGCTTCCAAGTGTTCAAGGATTTTGTTTATTGCTTTCAAGGTAGGCTAGCTCCATAATTAGCTTTAAAAACTGTACCAGCTTTTAGCCTTGGTTTTGTAAGTTAGGCCAATAACATGCATATATAGGGTTTAGGCCTACTTTGTGTCCATAATTATTGATTTCATAACTCTCTACTATTTTTATATTTTCTCCTGGTTTTTATTCCTAAATTTCACAGAGGCCTAGGCCCTACTTAAATCTTTTTAGTAGACCCTATTAACAGTGAGAGTTTGTTATCCAAATCCATTGCTGTTATGAATAGTTAATATTTTAATTTTTTTTAATCAATAAAAGTTCACATTATATAGGAGTTGGTTTTTTTTTTAACATGTTTTAATACTAGGCCTAGACCTAGTATTTCAAGTGGGATGAGTTGCCTCATTATACCTATTAACCATACTATTCATTGATTGTTTTGGTTTCAGATCTCTGCCCAAGAACTTGGAAACCTGAGAATCAACTGGAATTCAGCTAAAGCATCCGAATCACATTATGGGAGAAACTACTGTTAAATTCTGACTGTCTCATTGGTTTACAAATGGACTGATTAAAAAAACTAATAATAGAATTATTGTGAATAAAATAACGTTAAAAAATTATTAAAAGTATTAAAAGAAAGATATTTTAAATCACTGGTGTATACAACATTTATCAATCTTTCTGTATTCAGAATCTCTATAATGCTATTATAAAGTATTTTTGAAATTTTTAAAAGTAATTTTAATGATTTCTCAAAGTTTGCATTCAAATTTACCTATAGGATATCACAGATAATCTGTAATACCCCTTAGTATTAAAGGATTTTAAAATTTGTTTCATTAAGTATTAAAAAAAAAAATTCTATAGTAGTATTAAAAAGTATTATTCAATACAATAAAAAAAAAAAAAAAACTAATACATTCAAATATGTGTTTGAATTAACGCATAAGACCTAATATCATACAATGGCATCAATGGCATCTTCTTATGATTCCCTATAAAATGATTATATATAAAAACATGTATGGTTGGTTTTATTAATACCGTACTCTGTAATCATTTTTGCATAGGCATTTCATTTTTGTTTTAAATAAAATTTTCATGTTTATACGACTCTTTCAAAGATTGGTTTCAGAGAACACTTAACATCTGGTGCTCTGCAGTGTATCCTACAATTTAAACCAAGCCGGTTAGGATCTGGTGACATCTAATGATGATTGTTGATTACAAAGCAGAAAATCATTATACATCATGTCACTAGACATCACTACAGTATCTAGTGATATCAATCACTAGATTCAACCAGCGTATTGATACGTAGTGACAATTGGGCCAACTAGACATCACTACAGTACCTAGTGATATCAATCACTAGAATAAACCGGCGTAGTGATACGTAGTGACAATTGGGCCAACTAGACATTACTACAGTACCTAGTGATATCAATCACTAGACTAAACCTGCTTAGTGATACTTAGTGACAATTGGGCCAACTAGACATCACTACGTTATGTAGTGATGTCTAATGATCTGAAATCACTAAGCAGTCTAGTGATGTCTAGTTGGCCCAATTGTCACTACGTATTTTTTTAGTGATTTTCTATTGACTTTTTCACTAGGGTTCTCAGGATCGAACCAGCAACCTTTGGATTCAAAGGGGAGCATTATAACCGCTCAGCTACCCAGCCGGTTATTTTCAATTTTATTATTATTTATAATATGGTTAGAGAATTTTCGTTCAAAATAATAAGATCAATTATTTTCTTCTGAGGAAAAATGTGTACTGCACTATCCTATACTATAATACGAGCAATGTCTGAAGGGATGTGTGTTCCACGATCTCGAAATCTAGCGGATAGATTTTGCTTAAATTTTGCATTTGAGTATTTTGGTCCAAAAATAAGTTTAGAAACAGCCTCGATCCAAGGAAAAATCGAATTTGGTCTAAATTTAAGTTTTAAAATCGTAATTTTTAACATTGGTCTTAGGGGTTGCTATTTTGGTAACGAAATAACAACTAAAAGTAAATAAAAATAAAGGAACATTATTAATAACAACTAAAAATAAATAAAAATAAAGGAACATTAATTTTAAGCAATTAATTTTGTTAACAGCTGTTATCTGTGAAGTGTCTGGTATAGATTTAATAGCTTGATTACCATGACACTATAACAAAAGTGAATTAAAACCAACGAGCAAGGCTCGGTAACCTGGTACTAAGTAATTATAACCTGAAGTTTAATGTAAAGCAATGCTATGTACACTTTTAAAACATTTACAATTGAAAATTACATTTTTAACTACGGTAAATGTTTTTAGTGATTTTTAGTGTTAACCATTATTGTAAAAATTTTAATCAAAATGTGGATTTAATTTGTTATACTGTATAAATCTTGTCGTGGTAAACAAAAGTGCTTGAAAGCCACCAGTAATTTAATTAAAAAATACGTAGATGGAAAGTGTATTAAATTGGAGTTCTGAGAGTGTTGTCAGGAACAGTATAAAGTCCACAATATCGTGTGAACCTCATTCTCGGGAATGCTGATGAATTCAAACGGTACTTTGAAAGTTTCTAAAAGCTTCTCCTCTTCGAACTGTCTTCCATCTGAAATGTATCTTTATTATTCAAAAACTAAAATATATTGCCAAACACTTCATTTATGTAAATACTGCTGTGTTAAGGAACTTTTTCCCGTATTATTTCTGATAGTAAGGTTCGTAATTATAGAACTTCAATCAAAAATTACTCTTCTGCTTTATATTGTAGTTTTCTAGTCTTTAGGTTAGTGCTAGGTCACATTTTTTAAAGTTATTCTGTATCTTTGCCAATTGCTTAGAGTCATTAATTTGTTGTGTGATTAATCCTAAGCTATTTAAACCAAAACTACCATACGGTAATCAGTTTTTTTAAAGCTGGATCAAACTTGTCTTTACTTTTAAATAGGCCAACTTAAGTTCATTAGGGTATATTTAAAAATAACAAGTTTACAATGAACCGTTGTTTGGAAAGATAACAAATCTCAAGCGTCTAAAAAAATCTTGGAACAAAATCTCTATAAGAAGTAGATCTAGATTACGTACCACGAAAATCTATTTTGTTAGTAAACTCTAAATATGTATTTAGACTCCATGATATAAACTCCATCAGTGATATAAACAATAAAAAATAATGTTAAAACAAAGGTATAAAACCAAATCAGACAGCTAACTTAAAAGTATTTTGAATTAATCGTTGTAATTTAATGTACTCGGGTTAAGTTGTGTGAAATGTCAGATCTGTGTCACTTCAATAATAGAATTTAAAGAAAAACTGCAATGGTTTTAAACTTGATTTTAAAGGGCAAACATTTTTATGAGTAAGTTGTTTGTAAACTGTAACATATGGTATGTTTTTGTGTTCGAAATACAAATATTTAATATTCACCTAATTTCTGAGTGAAATTATCATAAATAAATACAATTTTTAAGTAAAATATACATCAGAAGGTGAGATTATTGTAACAATAATTTATCGTTCGTCTGAAAACAGCATTCGTGTTATATTAATCGGGATATGGAAGAAAAACACCCTCATTTAACCTCCCTTTAAAACTATGCTCAATAACCCTCTCCGTGATCGCTTTATTAGCCGAGACAAAGGCATACGTATTGTATACGCTACCCTCTATTGGCGGTCTTTGAAGTTGGGCTCAATTCCCCTATAACGCCCTGCGTGCTGTGTACAGTGTATTGTATGTGCGAAAAATTAGCAGCAATCTCTTGAGCTTGGCACCATTGGCCTATTGAAATTTTCATCCCACTCTAATTGTTTGGAAGTTTTTTAGTTTAAACAAGGGTATTTAATCCATCCACTATTTTTTATTTCATTAAAAGTTTTTTGAATGCAAAATGAAACAAATCTTTAAAATACAACGGAACATAGACCTCAAAACGCACAGCAAATTTGTTTTTGTTGCAAATATTTAAAGATTAATAGCTACATAAAGTGAATTCTAAAATATATTTAGGTTTAAAGTAACTTTTAATCCATACCTAGAGAACGTATGTGTAAATAATTTTAGCCAATTTAGGGTAGATGTTTTTTATTTATATTTTACTAAGTAAAATATTTTCTGTTGGTATCGTTAACACATTCAACAAGTTAGGGTTTAAGTTAGTTCTTCTTTTAAGACTGTCTCTTACGTATTTGTATTTCAATTTTTTTAATTTACCAACAATCTAAGGAGTACACTAAACCTAAGTTTTATCTAAACTTTTTATCTAAATGACATTCATCGTCACAGCTGCAAGGCAGACAGACAAAGCAGACAACGTAGCATTTCTACCAGACCACAGCTTTAAGGCTTCATTGGGGGGCTTCTTTCGCTTTATATAGTTCATCACTTCTTTTAATCACCGTTTTGTTTATAAAGTTATCTCTTTACAGCAAAACAAAATCCTGAGTATTCAGGCCGGAGAATATTTTTATACATCACTTGTTATATCATTTATGATTCTCTAGCTGTTGCCCGTCACGGCTTGGCCAGTGATTGAATTTATTTTACATGTAATAAAATCTCCTCTTAAGAATTACATTAAAAATTGAAGAAATGTAAGCAGAGCATTGAGTTTTGCAAAACCTTTTCTTAGTAAGCACCTATGGGCAAAGAGGAGCGACCACGTCAAATTTCAACTCTATATGCCCTATTGTAATTTTGAAGTCCTGTAGGGGGGCCTTAAAGACCTTCAAAACTTATACTTGTAAAATTTTCAATTAAAATAAATATCAATAACGTTATTATTCTAATTAGATTAGTTTCAGTACCGTATTTGATAAGTTTTGCATGTCAGAACGTCAGAGGGTTAGACATTCTGTATTTATTTAAAAAAGATATAAAAAAATTAAATGAGATTTAAAAAAAAATTTTATAATACAAAACGTTTTCAAATCATGAAAAGAGAATGAAATTTTAAAAAAATTTACATGTGATTTTGGGCCATACATAATTTTCTTTTAACAAAAATATAAACACAGGCAATTTAGAAATGAAATGAATCGGATGTGTTGAGTTGAGTGCTGATTTTTATGAATTTGTTCATCTTAAATTTAACCCAGGAGGAGCCTTGGTCTTTAAACCTAACTGAAGTTCCAATTCTGAATTTCGTAGTGGTCAGTTGGTTACTTTTTGCATTTTGATGTGGTTAATCTTATTGACTGCTTTAGTTTCAAGCAGTCTTCTAAATTTTGGTTGTGTGGGGCAGCGTGGTTATAAATTGGTTTCCTGATATTAGAATCATTGACCTATTGCTTAATTGACGAGCCTATTCCCTAATCTAGAGCCTACTGTTGAGTATTGTTTTAGAGTAGCTAAGATACTTTGAAAGCACCATTTAACATTATAGAAATTGAAATAATTTTCTAAAGTGGTTGCGTGCGAAAAACAGATAAAGATGGACATTTTATACCAAGTTGGCTACTTTAATGGTGAGTAGCAAATCTACATTGCTTCGAATTTAGATTTTTTCTTATTATGCATCACAAAATTCAAATCGGTCTTAAATACATTCGTCATTCTGTGACATTCATAGACCCTAATCATACACCTTTCTTGTATAAGGTCTTACTGCGTGTTATAAAGTATTTTCAATCATAGCTTGGAGTGGCGAAAATAATCTCAGCAACTTAAAACACATGTACGACATTACAGCTTTGACGCACAGTCTATTAACAGTAGCTAACTTGTTTTAAAATACCACTTTTATCGTTGTTTTACACGCAGTCACTTTAGTAAGCTATAACATTAATGGTGCTTTAAAAATAATCTTAGCTACTCTAAACCAATATTCGTCGATAGAGCTCTGCCTACGATAGTTCAAAACTTATGATTTCTATCTTTTCAAACGTGCTTTTTAATCGGTTAGGTTAGATAGTTTGTCATCTTCACAACAGATTTCAGCACGTAAGTTATTAAATAAAGAATCATTACTATCTAACCCCCAAAAGTTTTGGTATGCAATACAAATTGAGTCTGGTGCACCGGTTCCTTTAGTTTTAATCGGAATACTAAAGTTATCACTGCTTATTTGTACAGAACGGTTTAACTTTTTAACTATTGATTTATTCCTGAACCATCCCTGCAAAATCATTTTATTTCTCGTTGTAGTTTTAATTGCACATTGAGACAAAAAGAAATACCCTGAAGCAAAAAATTAATTAGTTCAACAATTATGATTCAAAATCAGTCCAGATTCAAGAGGAGCTCGTTTAGTTAATTGATAAATTATAAATATTATCTATTATCCATTATCCACATTGGAATACATTGATACCTTTTGCTCTTAAAATTGAACTGATAGATTCCAAAGGTACTTTAGTATATTTTGCGTTTTTAAAAATATACACGTCATTTAGAGGGTATTCTAATACATAAACTATGTGTTGCAATCACAACTAATAAACTATACATTTTTGGTTTTCTATCAATTCAGATCACCATCACCACATGAACAACAGCTTTGAAATACGGTACATGAAATACGGTAGTATTTCTACCATCGACCGGGTAGTGTAATCTGCGATGTTCTTGAAAGTTTAGGTTCGGCACCACGACGATGTAGAACTTATGGGTAGAGTGGTGGAGGTGTGGTCTGTATCCGGAGTATCCAGGAAGTCCTAGTTCGGCCACAGCCCGCATCAGCGACCTCCCCAGGACTCCCTGGGGGGCGCCGGGCGTAGTGGAGCATGTGGTGTGTGCCTTCCTGGGTCCTTGGCGTCCATATCCATACGCAGTCCAGGAAAGAATGTTTGTGGCGTGGTCTTGGAGGAGTTTTGAAGGTGTAGTGTAAGCCATCTTGGATCCTTGGAGCCCGTATCCATCCACAGTCCAGGAAGGCGTGTTCGTGGCGTGGTCTTGGAGGAGTTTTGAAGGTGTAGTGTAAGCCATCTTGGATCCTTGGAGCCCGTATCCATCCACAGTCCAGGAAGGCGTGTTCGTGGCGTGGTCTTTGAGTTTTGAAGTTGTAGTGTAAGCCATCTTGGATGCTTGGCGCCCGTATCCATCCGCAGTCCAGGATGGCGTGTTCGTGGCGTGGTCTTTGAGGAGTTTTGAAGTTGTAGTGTAAGCCATCTTGGATCCTTGGCGTCCGTATCCATCCGCAGTCCAGGAAGGCGTGTTCGTGGCGTGGTCTTGGAGGAGTTTTTAAGTTCTAGTGTAAGCCATCTTGGATCCTTGGTGCTCGCGGATATCCTCGTTTCCACGATGGCGTGATGTTGAATAGTGTTGTCCTTGGCGAGTGGTGGATGATGGTGTAGGTCGTCGGTAGATCTTGTATGTCTACATTTTGTTTATAATATTATAAGCCGAAATATATACAAATTCCGTCGTAAGCCAATGTAATAAGAAACCTTTGAAAAAAATCTTGAATTATTCAAATATTTAGCGATTTTAAAAAGTTTGTAGGAGAAATAATTCACCAGTAGTCAGAGAAGACATGTTTTAATGTGTATTATGTACAACTCGAAGAACACTGAAAGTAAATAAACATTCCCAAATTAACATATGATTGCAAAAACATATGAAATAAAACAATTCACTAATGGTGAACGGTCGCCACATTTTTTTTACAATCTCCATTTTTAGTTGAAATTTTCTTAAGATTTCAAAAGAGTACCAGGTTAACCTAGCCTTGCTCGTTGGTTTTAATTCACTTTTGTTATAGTGTCATGGTAATAAAGCTATTAACTTTTCACCAACAACCAACTATACCTCTCAACAGCTGTTTCAAAGAGACTGTTTAGCATTAATGTTCCTTTGTTTTTGTATACCTTTCGTTGTTATTTCGTACCAATATAATAACTCATAAGACCAATGTTAAAAACCACGATTTTTTACTTAAATTTAGACCAAATTAGATTTTTCCTGGGATTGAGACTTATTTCTAAACTTATTTTTGGGCCAAAACACTCTTAAATGCAAAGTTTAAGCAAAATCTCCCCGCTAGATAATGAGATCTTGGCACACATCCCTTCAGACATCGCTGGTATGCTCGTATAGTATATTATTTTTAAACAATAACCATGGTGAAAACTGCATTGTTGTTAATTTATCAAAATTCATATTTTATCTCGTATATTTAATTCTGTTTAAACTTATTGTATATAAAATTAAAGTTCCTTCACCATGGCCGTATTTCCCACATTAAATTTCAAAATTGGAATCATATTTATCAAAGTATCAAGTCTAAAAATGCCACAAAAACTTTTGCATTTTGTATTTTAAAATAAACTACTATCAGTCAGGTTTGTCGGTATCTGCTGTTTCACCCTGTACCCTGAACATACACCTGGTATCCGCTATACTGAAATGAGCATCAATAAAGGTAGCATAGCTATTCTAGAATAGTACAATTACTTTTGTAAAAAATATTTCTGTTACTTTTAAAAGAAATTTGTCATCTTTGTAACCTGGTTTGAACACCAGGTCCTATGAACGAGGTACTTGCTATCTGGCCTTCGCAATACAAGTCCTCGTTAACGAACGTTATGATTGAATTGCTTTGTTTTATGTTAAATAACATTCTGCAGTTACTAACGTATTAAGATACGTACAAATCATTTACATCTTAGAATATTTCACTGGGGAAATGATTGAACTTGTATCCATTGTGACATTAGCAGTTTACGAGTTATTTGGTTGAAGTTTGTGAAATATGTTTACGCTGGGGGTGAATACTGAATTGAATTGATTTTGAAATATATTGAAATTTATTCATAAAGTAGACAATGCTTTACATCGTAAAGATTCATTAATTTGTTTCATGGATAAAAATTAAATGGAGGTATGAACCATGATTCTCTTTCAAGATCAAGCTGTGTCTGTGGCGGTAAAAACATCATTCTTAAGGTGATCAAATATCATGAAGCTTAGTTAAATGTACAAAAGCAGTAATGTGGTCATCAACTTAGTAAGTAGGAAATGGTTTTCTATTTCTTTGTTGTTTTTTTTTTCTGTAAAGCGGTTCAGCGATAAGAAAGTGAGAGTTGACTGTTATCATTGAGGTCGTCCCTTATCATTCGGTTCTTCCTTTATTACATTAGATTAGACTTAGCTAATTAGGTGTTAAAGCTTCCACTTACACTTACAGTAATAACATTGATCAGAACATGTTGAGACCTACTAAACAACAGTTAGTCTGCCAATAACTGTATTCAATTTCGCGGGTGAGAAACAACTTTTAATTTTTGTGAAGTTTATTACTCTGCAACTCAAAATTAATTTTTAATAAAATAAAATTCATTACGTTTTCAGAAATGGAATGTGGCACTTTTTTAATTTCTTCATGTGAAAGATTCCAGTTGTATAAAAAACACAACAGGTGAACAAGCATTAAAACATAGCTTAAGTATAACATGTTTGTAACATAATATGGGACTTAAGTTATTTTTAACCACACTTTTACAGCTATTTTATAATTTGTTCTATTCACGTTCGACTATGGTAATGTTATAACTCATTTTAATACATTGCATAAATTTCTTTCCTAAATTTCTTTTAACTGAAGATTTAATCAGATTACAGATCCCGAAACGTCTGTAATAAATGCAAGTAACAAATTCATTAAGAGTTCTTCACGTTTAGGCCAGTAACGCAGTGTTAACCATAAGAATTTTGTATAAAACGTGATATTTCATTACTCTGTTTTTGACCCCGTTTTTCACAGGTTTTCTTTAAACTTGATAGTCATTTAGTTGAATAGTAATGTTGTTGGTACTTCCATTCATAAAATTTTGAAAATGTGAAAATATAATAAAATGTTTTACATTTATATGAGGTAGCCTATAATGTCTTATACTCAACCTCAATACACCATAAAACTTTTCTTAACAATAAATATTTAAAAAATAAAAAAAACCCTCCATAACAGGGGAATTTGGAGGCATGATTACTTTGTGATGACTCATGACACATGAATCATTTGTTGCGATTTCTTTCCTACTTTGAAGCATGTTCTAGTGAGAATGGCTGCCATATTATTGTAACGAAAGCATTAACAGAATTGGTTGAATCTACCTAGCAAATGGAGGGCCAGGAGGTTTTCCAGCCTTCGATCTGAGGCTGATCTCATAATCCCTAGAGCGAGAAGCTCTACGATGTAAACAATACAATGTTTGAATCTATCTCGTGCGATGTGGCATCTCATGCGATCCAACAATACAATCTTCAGATCTTCATCTCGAAAATCTCGGTGCGACCTTTCCTTATTACATCACCTAGAAATGGGGCTGTGACTTTTGTTTTACAACTTGACTTTGTTTCTTTTGGTTTCATAATGTTTTTGTTTTTGTTTTTGGTTTTACAACCAAACAAGGTGCAGTTTATTTTGTAAATAGTTTATTAAATAAGATTTCA
Source organism: Neoaliturus tenellus (assembly GCA_030545055.2). Taxonomy (NCBI): domain Eukaryota; kingdom Metazoa; phylum Arthropoda; class Insecta; order Hemiptera; family Cicadellidae; genus Neoaliturus; species Neoaliturus tenellus. The sequence goes on along the minus strand of CM061534.1, from coordinate 186,989,578 downwards.
AAGTCGTGTATTTGTTGCTCAGGTAAACCGATTTTTTTATAAATGAAGAACTATTAAACGTTAAGTAGCTTTTGTAATTAATTAATAGTGCAATTTATAAGTCAAATTTTGACGTCAGCTATATGAGTTTTTTTCTGCGGACCCGATATAACAATTTTGTATGGCACAAATGTTGAATAGCAAAGTTTTGCATCATTATATCAGATTAAATTAATAGAAATGTGATAAATTGAGAAGTAAGTACGGTATTGCATATTAATATATTTTCGACAATTTAAAAATGTCAAATTTACAATTGAAAAAATTGTTTGGTTAGGAAAAAATTTACTACTTTCTCTAATTATTACAAATCCATTATCCCATTTTCTATCTAAATATATCATTTGTTGATCACATCAAAGCACCCATGATGTTGAGACATTACAAAACACTACTTCTTTATACTGTTGTGATAGTTTTGTAAGAAAAATTTCCTAAAAATTTGTTATTTATCTCCTAAGGGTCTTGACAGGACCGTTAATTGTAGACTTAGTTGATGAGAAATCCTGATTAATAGCCTTCATCCCGATTAATGAACTTTCATACATGATGGTTAATTCATATTTTCAATTTTCGGACAAAAGTAGTTTTATTCAATTTCAATAAAGAAATAATTACTTTCAAAAAATTAAACTTTTCCATTGTTTTGCTAAACCTGTTTTGCTAAGTGTTACTATTTCAAAAGTCTCTAAGCTAACTCTCTCCCGTTCCCGCCATCCTCCAGCCCCATAAACTCCCCAGACACGGCCCAGACTGTGGGAAGCTGCTCTACAGAGGTAAAGCGATCCAGCCAGATCGGGGTATCAGGATATCAGGTGTGCGATGTGCAGGATCAGGAGAGACGCAGGCGGCCTATCAGGTTGCCATAAGTCTTTGTTTCGCCGGCCACCACCTGCAGCGCTAGTGTGGGGCTTCCCTAACCGCAGACGGGTCAAAGATAGGCATGCACTTTTGTAGCTAATCGATTACCTCTATGGTGGAATCAGACGGTTTATAAAATATTTCGTTTTATATAAAAATGTTAAAAATTATAATTTAATGTTATTCAAAATTAAAAGAAATAAAATTTAATGGTATTTTCACATCAATACTGGTATTTTATTCCCCTGTTTCGGACGCCGTTTATCAACAGATTTTATTTAAACTTGGTAAGTTGAATAGTTATAATAGGTCCCTCATACCTCGAAATTTTTAAAATTTAACAAATATTACTTTCTGTGACGTCGCAAAGTAACTCAATCCTCCTTAGTAACATTTGTTAAATTTGCAAAATTTCAAGGTAAGAGGGGCCTAATATAACTATTCGACTAAACACTTGCCAAGTTTAAAGAAAATCGGTTGAAAACCGGTGTCCAAAACAGGGGAATAAAATACCATGTTTTGCATTAAAAGTCGTATGGTTAACATTGCCGACTGCACAACAATGGGCTATACTTTCCCAAAGGTGAAGATGGCTCTTAATTTTGTACAAACACATCTGACCCAACAACTTGACGTTGCAGTATCAACATGATGGAGTTTTAAAAACGAAACTTTTTCATGGCGTTTAAAAATAGCAGTTAAAAATAAAAAATTATGAAATCTTTTAAGTAAATTACATTATTGTGCATTTACAACGTGAGTGGAAATTAATCTTTTCAATTCTAGATGCATAATCATTATGATGTATATTTTTTATTTTTTTACATAATTTCTATTTTAAGGAAACACAGTTTTTTAAGGGAAAATCCAAACAGTCAGCTTAATTCCAAGAAAACTCCAGAAGATATTTTGAGAAGTAAGACTGCTGTAACGGCACAAGCTGCCGCCTTATGATTGTTATTGCCCCTCATCCAGAACCAAATAAATTAGCGGATGCTGAAAGAAAATAACCTCAGAAGCACAGACACAGAGCGCTGTGCTTTATTTTAAGTAGTTTTAAAGAAATATAGAATTTTATTGTAAAACAGTACTAACGATAGGTATAAAATGCAAACTTGTTTTGCATATATGTATTGAAGAAAATTGAAATACAAAAACAAATTATCTATAGGCCTACTTTTAAGTGTTTGTATATAGTTAGTAGTGTGTTTTTGCGGTTGCTGGCTCAGTTCAATGACCTCTGAGGAATGTGATGACGTCATCGCCAAGGTCAACGACCCCGATGACGTCATCGATGACGTAATCGATGACGTCATCGACGATGACGCAATCGATGACGTCATACCCATGACGTCATCAAAATGACGTCATCGATGACGTAATCGATGACGTCACCATCGATGACGTCATTTCCGTGACGTCACACCCATGACGTCACAGAAATGACATGCTGATGACGTCATCATCCATTACATCATCAAAATGACGTCACTGACACTGTTAAGGTCAAGGTCACGCCGAAACTCAAAATTTTTTGGCACTTTTGCCGTTTCTCGCACTACGCTCCGAGTTTCAGTCAGAGTCCACGTGACCTTGACGACTTGGAGCGAATTTGCGATGAGAAACAGCAAAAGTGCCAAGTCAAACTCGAGTTTGCGACATGACCTTGCTTAAACCGTCATCTACTAGTCCTCAGAGGCCATTGAACAAGCACAACATCCGCAATTTCATATTACTGTGACCTTGAACACTTAACAACTACAGAGCGCCGACACCGATGCGCACCCCACGACAGCCACCGAGTGACTGACTGTCAGGCTCCGTGTACTCTAGGTATATGGGGAAGTGGAGGGGGAAATCTCAAGGTCACCCAAATGGAGTTTTAAAAAAGCTAAAGAGTAGAAAGACTACTCTTGTGCTTCCTGGGCGACTTCATCAATTTCTAACGGATCTGTAAACCAATCCGATCTGTAGCGGCAGGAGTCCAGAAAACAGGTGCACCACCCAACAGGTTGTCCGTAGCACTTCCGACAATTGGTAAGATTAGAAAAATGAAATTTAATACACCGCTGCGGACAACAAGTGTAAAAGTACTGGGACTTGTAAATTTTGAAAGTCTGTAGTACCGGTGGAGGCAGCTGCTGGTTCTTGCATCTACACCTGCAACATCCGAAGCATTCACATTGCTGGCAGGCCAACCCGTCCACTTGCCATCTTGGTAGTAGGAAACACTTGTCCTTGCAGCAATAGGTTGACCCTGTCTCTTCCTCCCAAAGCTTCTTTGCACAATGGATGACGCCTGGCTCCTCCAAACACTTATGCTCGCAACATGAGACACGCTTAGTTTCCATACTTGATGTTGCTTCGGCGAGGGAGCAAGATGAAGTGATGCCGTGGTCAGTGGGAATGGAGCTTATATAAACTAAGGTAAGTGGAGGGGGAAAGGTCAAGGTCATCCAAACGGAGTTTTAAAAAAGTTAAAGAGTAGAAAGACTACTCTTGTGAGTCTATAGCGATTTCATTGATAGTGAGTGCTTCGGTATGCCAAGTTGATCTGTACTGACACGCCCCTAAATAATGTTTGCAAAAACCTGCAAAATGATTGTTGCACATTTTGCAGCCAGTTAGCTGTCTTAGATTAAATTCAATGCAACGTTCAGGGCAACAAGTGTACTTATGCCCTCTCATCTGGTACACATGGAATGTCTTCAACTCAGGCTTTGGCTTCTCCCAAGATTTGCACCGACACATGCATTGTCCAAAAGCTTCACACTTTCTACAAGCCAGTCCATCCACCACATCAATGTCATTGGGCCATGAAAAACACTTCTGTTTGCAACAGTAGTTAAGTTGACTCTCCATGTTGCTGCGGCGAAGGCGCACGACGAAATGATGCTGTAGTCAGTGAGAGCGCAGCTTATATAAACTAAGGTGAGTAAAGGGGAAAGGTCAAGGTCATTCAAATGTAGTTTTAAAAAAGATGGCTAGTCGTCCTCGTCGTCTGTAGTAGTTTCAGATGAAGAACCAGAGTCGTCTGAGTCCCTTGCTGGTGCTCCATAGATAAAGTGTATTTCTATTTTAAAGCGAAGGCCAGGATCTTCCACCATCAACTCCTTCAACCTATTACATACCACCTCCACTTTGTACACATTGTCTATAATCAACACCCAAAATGTTGGGTGAATAAAACGTGTGGATGAGTCAGCTTCGGCAATGGTTATTTCTTTCGGCGCTATAGGAGTGTACAGATGTGTAAAGTGTGGATGAGGCTGGCTGGAAGTTAAAGGTTCTGAGTTGATCCTGGTCGCATCAAAATCCAATTCCATCCTACATTCAACGTCACGGTTCTCGTTAAAAACATATTGCAATTTTTGACGTAACATTTCTAGTTCTGTCACATCTTGCAAATGAACGGTCCACCACAAGGGAAATGCTTCGTCCGTAGTGGAGTCAACTTCAACTTGAGAAGTAGCCTCGTTCGCCATGGTAGCTAAGGAAGGAATGAGGTGAGCCGCAGACTGTAGTAACAGTATTGAAAAGTAGAGGGGGAAATTTCAAGGTCATTGAAATTGAGTTTTAAAAAAAATGAAGGAGTAGAGGGGAAAGGTCAAGGTCATCCAAATTGGGTTTTAAAAAAAGAAAGAAGGTCACTCCCCACCAGCCTCGTCGTTGACCTCCACATCAGATCCTTCATAGGGGTAAATAGGTGACATTGGGGTATACTCTGGTGACTGTTGAGTGTTGTCTCCATCCTGCTGCAGTGTAACTCTCGACCAATCATAGTCCAAATTCATTTGAATTATGATTCCAGGGTTGTCCCGGAGTATCTCCTTCATCCTTTGGAAAATTGTCTCTAGATAGTGCACACTGTCGATCGACAGTGTCCAACCCGTACTTGTTCCAACATCGGTAGTGGAGTCTGCCTGGGTGATGGTGTTGTTGTCATCCATGGTTGCCTGCTGAACAAGGAATGATGCTTGATGTGAGGCTCATGCAGGAACATGGTGGGGGGCGTGGTGGAGTAGTGGGGGAAGTTTCAAGGTCATCCAAACGGAGTTTTAAAAAAAAGGAAAACCTACAAAGTAACATTAAAACTTTCCAATTGATGGTGGCGAGCGTTTTCTTCTGCAACCTTGCCGACACATGTGACTATGCCATACAGTATGAAAAGTACAACCATAATAAGGCCGAACAATAAAAGATAGCCGTTGACTATCATGATATTTTCTGAGTGGATCTGCTTTCTTCTTATCGCCCTCTCCTGCATCCTCTTCTCTAACTCGTGGACGAAGTCACAACATGCGTGAGGACATCTTTCATCTGTTGGTAGGTTTGCCATTGTTGATGTTGTCGATGTGGCTGTAGAAGATGGAATGAGGTTTCCAATTGCGATGTGCCATGTACACCAATAGTCAAGTGGTGGGGGTAACAAAGCAGTGGAGGGGGAAGTTTCAAGGTCATCCAAATTGTGTTTTAAAAAAACCTATCTTGTTACTGAGCTTATATGTCAGTAACAAGATAGGTGTTTTTGCTCTTTTACTTCTTTAATATAATGAAAAAATATACATATTCTACAATGGTTAGGATAAGAAATACAACTGCTAGTCAGCTGAAGTAGTCCAAGTTGTCTGGCTCGGTCTTCATGGATGCTGGTGAGGAAGCCGTTGAGGAGTGTCCAGGCTCTTCCTTTGACTGCCGGGTGTTCCGTATATTGCAAGCGTAAACTTGCACATTTATACGGTAGCCTCGTGCCACCATCAGCTGCAACTCCTTGTATAAGTCGTTTAGCTCCTGCTGAGTCTTGATGCTCACCTCTTCGTAACTTGCGCAACTGACGTTGAGAGACATCCTGATGTTGCTAGGTTGGCTGCTGGAGTAGAAATGAAGCCGAGGCACAGCGTTTGGAGGTACATGGAAAAGTGGTGGGGGTGATGGTGGTGGGGGTATGGAAGATGCAATTAAACACTTCTAAACTTTTTCCATTGATACAAAGGGATGGAACAAATAGCACAGGTGTCCTTGTAGTTTTCAAATCTAAACATTGGTGCTAGAAATCCAAACTGTTTTCTACCACCTTCCTGTACGAACCGTCGAAGGTCTCTGACGGCAGCATTGCCACAAGGCCTACAAAACTTTTCCCCGTCTTGAAACCTATACCAGGAGTATCCCGAATACCCATTTTCCCTCCTGTAGCGTTTGACATCTTCTTTTATTGTTAGTGGGATATTGTCTTGTAAACATGTTGGGAACAAGTCCTTGTGAGTTATAACTCGTTGTATGCAAAGCTCGTACAAGGTGCTCATCGTTTGCTAGTTGGCAACAGACTGACCGTTTTTCGCATCCAAGCAGGTTTGAATCCTAGTGCGGTAGTGGGGGTAATTACAGTAGTGGGGGTAATTGTGAAATGCAAAGGTCAAAGGTCAAGGTCACCCGCGAAGTTTAAAAAAAAAATGCAACATATCAATACGTGAAGTCTGTCACATATTGATATGTTGCATTTTTTTGTTTTTTTTTTATTTTTTTTTTTGTCTTTTATGATTCGTTTATTTATAAAACATTACAACAACATATGTACAACATTAAAACTTAAATCTAACACTGCTGCTTGTCAGCGATGTGGATGGTCAACTCTGTAGAATTGCTACCCGTGCAGCCGTGGGACACCAGGTATAGACACCCGGGTTGAATAGAGCGAAGATCCTCGTTTTGTAGAAGATGGACGAATCTCTTGGGCAGGTACACCTGGAACTTTGGTTCATCCCCCGGAGTAAACGGTGCCTCGCTGAGACTGCAGCAGATGGCCTCCCCAACTGTAGTCTCCATCTTCTTCATAGCATGGATTATGTAGTGCTTCTCGTCTTTTAGTTCCGAGCACTTCTTTACAGGTAATATTGTTGACTTGGAGTGAGCATTGAACTGCTCGACCAAAGTCTGAAGGAACTGGTGAGATGCCATGGTCAGGTTACAGATCGTCTTCTTGCTCGGAGATGTTGTCGTCTCGGAATCTCGAGTAATACTCATGCCAGGTCCCTGTCTGCTCCCCACTTATATACTCTCCGTTACCCCCACCACTCCCCAATTCCCCACTTTGAAGGTAAGAGGCGAGTTTATAGGCATTTTTCAAAGCGCAATGTCTATCTTTATCATGTTCTGGGCTTTTTGTACAAATACATATGGTTTCCAGCATGTATTGATAATTCTTATCCAATTCCACATCATTAACCGGAACATGAGTAAATCCTTCGATCCATCTTTTCTTTTCCAGCCCCTTTGTGTAAATATTGGTAAACTTGTCTGAAAAGTGATGCATAATGTGATACAAGTCCGTGTAACTTGTAAAACCATCATACCAATCGATATGATGGAAGTGTTTTGAAATCCATCTGTTGGTAGTAGCGGCTTTACTAGTTAAAGACGAATAAGAACATGGTGGTTTAAATAAAAACGAATAAGGAACACTTGTATTCATGTCCAAAAACACAAGTTCTTTTATAATGAATCTATCATCATTACCACGAAACGCTTGAAACTCAATAATACCAGGCTTGGACTTTACTTGTTGTTCTTCTCCCTTGTCCATTTTGAAGGTCACACGTCTGCTCATTACGAAGTCAGGAGGTCAACTGATTTCTACACCACGGTAGGTACTACTTTTATACCAGGCCGTACAGTTGTTGGCGCGTTGGTGTATATTTAACGTGGGCACCGTCCCCAATAGGCCTAACCCCACAAAATGTTGGTTATTGTTTTAAAAACTAACCATTGTCATTTAAGTTTCCATCTTTATATTTTCCTTATTTTCATTTTCATCACTAACACTTGATTCTTCTCCTCCATCTTCCTCTTCTTCCTGTTTTACTGATTTCTTATGTAGTTGAGCGTACTTTTCCAATTGTCTCCACATCTGTACTTCATGAGGAACTCTATTAAATATAGAAGTATCCACAGGTCCGTATAATATAGGTGCGTCTGGTTGTTTGTCCAATGTGTCTTCCAGATAATCTTTAATAATCGAACTTGAAAACACCAGTTGTCTCAAGTATCTTGTTATAGGTTCAGTAGCACAAGTTAAAATGAAAAACTCCTCTCGATTAAGTTGAATTTTGTTATCATGTCTTGTTGTGTCTCTAAACCGTAGCTGATGATCACCACGTTGTTTAATGATATCAATTTCCACATTTGAATCCAAAAGTCCTACTCTTGTCTTTCTTCCAAACATGTTACTACTTAAATAGCATTCTAGTAGATGCAAATGTTTCATAAACGATTCCCAAGCACTGTCCGTAAACAAAATCATTTTGGGTCCATGAGTTAAAATTACAGTAGGGGAATAATCTGTAGATTTCATAACACCGATTAAAACACTTTTATCCAAACTGGAAGAGATTGGGTAAAATATTCGCAAAAATACCTCACTCAATATGTTTGGAGAAATATTATCTTCAATATCCCTTTTTCTCTTTTGTATAGTCTTTCTTCTTTTACCTTTTTCTTCAACATTATTACTGGCGTGAAGTTGTCCGCAAACGTTTTGTTCACCTCCTTCCTGGTGACCTTGAGGATCTAAAAACTCAGATATCTCCTTCTCAATATCTACCACATTTTCAGGTGTACCACTAGGAGAAGCCATATTGAATACGATGCTACCCATACAACAGTAGGCAACAAACTGATGAGGAGCGGTCTGTACGCTCTGCTTTTATACTCGCGGAATGAAACAAAACCGGTTCTTACAATACATTTTTAACAATTCCAGTTAAAGGTGTGTATGTTACGATTTTATCATGTAGAATTAAACAGTATGCAGTTGTATTAGCCGGTATAGCATCGTTGAATTCCATTTCTATTTTTATATCCACACTTGAAGACTTTACTGATTCATTTTGTTTAGAACAATCGATTACAACTATTGGGTAGGCATCGAAATATTTGTCAGGTGGTAATAAAGGTGTATTTGTTTTACCGTAATATGAACTTTGGAATCTCGCGTACATATCGTACAATATACTGTATTTCTTCTTAGTGAATGACACATTTAAATTGTCGTATGGAAAGAATTGTGAATTTAAATAAACTTTAATATTTTTCAAGTCACAATGATCAAATTGTCCTGCATGTTTAGTAATGGCGTCTCTTCTACCTGTTTGTAAACCAAATATAATATACCTGGCTCGTTCTACATAATTCGATGTTTTAACAGTCCAAGTGTGTCGATCCGTAGTAGGTAAACTGGGATGCTCATGAAATTCCCAACTTCTAAATGGAATAACAATATCACGATCGGCTTTTAATTTTCTTAAAAGTAGCATTCTATGCTCGTCAGCCAATTTAACATGTGGAACTCTCCATACAATTTTGTCTAATTTTAATTTCCATTCTAAAGTCGCATCTGTAGTAGCATCTGCAGCTTTAATAATGTCTTTATCGTTAGAAGATCTCAACAAAACTAATTCTTGTTTAACGTTTAATATTATTTTCCTATAATCTTCAGCAAAACCAAGCAGCAAACGTAATGGAATATGAAAATCAAAATATCCATTTGGATTTGGAGTGATCGTGTCAATCGTAGGTAATACCCATCCGGCAGGTTTAAGTAAATTGGTTTCATTGGGTGTTATAGATGTTAATCCTTTTAAAGTTGTCGTAATACCTACTTTTTTAGTGGAATCAACTGTTACACCTGATATTTCATATCTAATTTCATCAAATAGGAAAGCCATAGGATTATTTATAAATGGAACTGTTGTACCAACAGTAGTACCGTCCTTTTTAGTAACTTGTCCTTCAATATACAAGTAACTTTCACATGGTAGTGTGTAAATGTCTTGATTTTGTATGGGAATACGAATTTCATCGTTATTGTTTAATTTCGATGAAGTGTAAGGGTTGTGGGTGTGATATTCTTTTTCCCATAGGGTTTCGTCGAATGTTGGACCCTGCGCTATATCCAGTATATCCATACTCGGTTAATTTTAATCCAATTCTCTCTAAGAAACGAATGTTCTCGCGTGTTAACTCCTCCACAGCTGAAGAGCTACTAATGCGGTTTCCCGTAGGTTGTTCGCTTTTAAATGTTAAACCCATGGTTTTGTATTAAAGTGTCGATTTTAAATGTAATCTAATCGTAATAGGCTCTTCTCTGAAGTCTACCAAGTTACCGTCTTGATCCAATACGCTCAACACGATGTCTGAAATGAAAGTGGTGTTCAACGGTAGATATACCAGGTTTTGTGGCTTTTCAACAATTTTAAATCCAGGTGGTACACTTGGGTAAAAAGTATGTATGATGTGGGTGTTAGCCCCATCCCTGTAAGCACCTTGTATAATGTTACAAGTTATGTCTATACTATTGACTTTTAATATTGTTACTGTTTTCTTACCGGAATGTGTTACATCTGGTTCTAAAACAGGCTCATCGTTGGAAAATCCTAATAAATCACCAATTGAGTTTGGTTGAGTGAAATCTATATAATATTTGGAAGTAATTTCAGCTTTCATCGTATTATTATTACCTTTTAATGTTATATTGTCTTTTCCCATTTTAGTTTGCAAAAATTCATTTATATGATCAATTTCATAAGAACCTGTGGGTAACCTGCACTCTTGTAAGTCTGTAAATTTTCCACTGGCATCCTTTCCCTTATAATAATGCAATACGTTATTTTTACCTTCCGTAACATTGGGGATAGAGTTGTAAGTTGTAAAATCCAATAGTGCCGCCTCCCAAAACCTTCCTTTTTGCAAGCGTAACGCTGGAAAAAGGATACTTCGTAAAGTGGAAGATTTTCCTGTTAATGATACCGTATAGGAAGACATCTCAATAGTGACTGATACTTTTAGCTAGAAATTCCAAACATAAATGGCCGCATATTGAAGTATTATCAGGTTGTTCTCTTTTATAGTTATAATATATGTTTTTAGCAGATTTAAAGTAATTTTGAAGTTCTTTTGGTGGTGGCAAATTACCGAAACTATCAAAATAATATACATTGTTATTTAGTTTCTTATAACAAACCCAATGGGTGCCAGGCCCTTCAGTATTATCCAAATTTACAATTCCAGTCTCATTTTGCCACATTTTCTTTGGTAAACTGTCTTTCATAAACACACCGCGGAAAAATGGTATTTTTAAACAGGAAATATATTTAAATAATTCAATATTGGTTAATGCTTTATGTGGTATGACCAATTGATTTCTTTCATTTAATATGCACGATAAGGTCTTAGGTAAAGACCTGCCCCGTTTTTTACCATTGACCACACGGTGGGCTTCTTCCTGCCTTTTCTTGTAGATCGTCGTCTTCTTTTTATATTTCCTCCATGTTTTCTTGTGGTTGACCTCCTTTTTACTCTCCTTCTCCTCCTTCTTCCACCTCCTACTGCTGTTTTAGCCTTCATACCTGCTGTTACTGCTAAAGCTGCTGCTTTTTCTGCTATGCTAGCGTCACTTGATTTTACTCGTTGCCAAGCTATGTCCGCAAGCTTTTTGTCAGCTATTGATCTATTTTTTGAATCGGCAAACGTGGAATATGCGATATCGTGTTCTTTACAAGCCTGATCTAACTTATTTATGCCAGGATCGCCTCTTTCCAGTCGTTTTTTCAATTTAGTTCCTGGTCCGCAATACTGATAACCTCCCGATATATGAAATTCGTATGGTAATGCGTCTATTGCTCTATTTACTATGGATCCTACTGGAATTCGTTTTAAAGCTTTACTTAACAGAGAAACCGCTGTGGACGTGATCCCACCTCCTCTCCTTACAGTGTCTCTATATGGACTGATGTACTGGAACGTCATTATTGTCCTTTTATAATCGCAATGTACAACTTATGTGTTACCTCTTTGACAAGTTGGACATAAATGAAGTCGTTTATTGTGTTCTTTTATTAAATATCAAAATCACCCCAATCCGATGATCTAAACTTTTTTGTATGAGGGTTGATAAAATAGTTTTGAACAATTTCCCGTTTAATCCAAGTACCTCTCTCAGATTCCAACAAAGGAGTACGACCTGAACGAATACCAATAAGATTGTATACATCAAATAATGCATTTCCTAAAACTTTTACAAGAAAATTAACAGTGACAGCATTATCCACATGTTCAGGGTCTTTAAGGTCTGTTATACGTTTATTATTACAAGTATACACTTTGCTATCCATTTGTGATAATGTGATAGCCTGTCCTACAGTTGCAGCATCATTTGCTTCTCTTCCTTGCGCCATGTTTGTTAATTTTTTATTACTACATATAAAAAACGCATGGTAATTATTTGGATCTAGATGTACTGTTTGTCCTAAGGCAGCCGCGTCTCTATCTGCATGACCCCATGACACATTTGATAACCTTCCATGCCTGCAATCCCAATAAGCGTTTTTGTATGTCAATAAATGAAATTTTTCATTACCTTGAATAAAGTCATCCCCTTGCTTTGATAATACTTCATCTCGTTTTGCAAATCCAGTTGTTTCTTGTTTTAAAGTCTCTTTCATTTGACCCACTGTTGCACCATCAGATGGTGCTGAACCATCTTTTACATTCGCCAAACAATTGCCAAGACAATCGATAACTCCCACATCACGTATGACACAATGATCTTTTATGTATTTGAGATTTACAGCATCATTTTCATTTTTTGGATAACCTATATCGTTAATAACAAATTTATAAAAAGAAAATCCATCTTTTGTCTTTTCAGGTATCAAAGAATGTAAATAGCGTCTATTTACGCTGTCTTTTGCATCTTTAGGGTCATCTACGTTGGATATACGTTTATTGTTGGCACTATACGTTTTCCCATTGAATTTTAACGTATTTTTTAATTCAGATGACAAATAACCTTTGTTTATCGCATCACCGTTTTGATTTGGTTTACCAACGTTGATAATTCTATGATCTTCTGCGTCATATGTGTTATTTTGTAGTTTTAATGTTGGCGATATCTTTTCCTTTAATATTTTTAGATTTATTGCATCGTTTTCATCCGTAGGATCTTTTATGTTTTTTAACCTTTTATTACTCATATCATAATCTCCATCAGGTGTTTGTGGTAAACCAGCACTTCTTTTTAAACTATTGGCATAATATAACCCATCCGAGGAGTAACGTCCGAACTTGTCGACACTCATGGTGCAACTGAATAGTATTCTAGGGAGTAACGCATTTTTATGAGATTACCCCACGGTTTCGGAGTTCATCCACTAAAGCCACCCATTCGTTTTCCAATCCAGTATGACCCGCTTCTTTAGCTTCATGTATTAGTTTCATTCTATCCACCAATTTATTGATATTATTGTAATAAATCACATTTGTGTTATATAGTTTCTTCATTAAACCTGTACCCGTAACGGACTTACTTCTTTTTCTTCGTTCCTGAGCACTTACATCCAAAGTGGATGCCATAAATCTTCGTTTTACAGGTTTTCTTTGTGTTAACGGCATTGTTTGTCTTCTAGTTGGTATTAACTTGGATACAAATTCTTTATATTTTAAAGACTTAGATCTAAAAGGAGGCTGGTCAGGTAAATACTTTCTCCTATATGCATTTGTCTGTTCCAAAATATTTTTATATGCTTCCATGTCTTTTTCTTTCACTACCGATACTGAAGGCTTATTTTCAAATAATAATTCAAATAATCCTTTTGTGCCCTTATACCTTTGATCACCAATGACAATATTATCATGTTCGTCAACGTTTAACGGGCTATTACCTATCATTAAACCGTCTTCTGTTAATCTCGCTCCATAACTATGGTAATTCTTATTAGGAATTGTTCCGAGTAACATTTTTACCATGTATTTCCTTCCTAAAGGTCCTTTGTTATGAATGTTTTCACCCAATAAGCTTATGTTTGACGGACCTTCCCTTGTCTCTTCTTCTTTTTCCTCTTCACTAGCAGTTGATACAACTTCATGTCCTCTTTTGGCTTTTACTTCATATAATTCTTTTATTCCACTATAGTCCGGTGATTCTAGCTCTCTTTCGGGTTCTCCACCGGTAAAACCACTATACGTAGAGGATTCCAGGTCTTCATCACTAAAATCTTCTGATTTTACATTTTCTCTTTCAAACTTCGTAATAGGTGCAATCGCATCTCCTTCCAATACAGGTTTAGCAAATTTTTTGTTTAATTGTTTCAAGGGTTCAGTAATAGGTTTAAAAGTAGATTCAAGGAATTTCTCCCTCTCGCTAATACCTAGTTTCAATGCTCTGTTTTTAGCCCGAATAGAATCACTAAGTGATTTTATTTCTTTTACTAATTTTTCTTGGTTAACCATGTTTGTAGCAAGACGTGTTGTACAACAATGAATGTGTTATACCACGTTTAATGTATTAATATAAATTTATCAAATCCTATCCTGTATCGACCATTGTTTAGCAGTTGTTCCTTCATAATTGTTAGGAACCCATACTTTTCAGCCCAAGCCTTTCCACACAACTCTTTAAATCGTTCAAATGTCATATCCGCATTTACATGATCAAAATATATATGTTTTAGGTTGGTTTCGTCCTGTTTAAATACAATTAACATGTTTGCATTGTCTCTAATGAGTTGTTTAGGTATTTTGCTGTAGGTTTGACCAATATAAATGCTATCTATGTTGTTATGTCGACCCATAGCGAAGTAATTCCTTATTGTGTTTTGGTTTTCACAAGATACATCGTCGAATATAAATACGGAGAATGGTTTAGCTTCTTGTGGCTGCATGACACTCTCGCTTGCATTAAACTTTAAATATTTAACTTCAGGCACATTAGTCAGTATTTTTTCCAATAATTGATACTTTGGTTGTTGTAGTGATTTTGAAAATACATATAGATTGTTAAATCGTAATCCTTTAGGGTTTGTAATCAAATTGAATACTACATTAGTTTTTCCACAGTTGGAAGGTCCGGTAACCAGACAACGAACGGTGTTTGGTAACAAATTGCCATGCTTCCCACTATTGAATTCTGAATTATCCACTGTGAGTTCATCTATATTATTAATAGTAAAACTCTCTTTTTGTGGTACTATCTCCATCCTTTGTAATGGTTCAACCTAAAATGATTCTCTATCGTTATATCAAATCCTTTTTAGGTATCCAAGAATCTTCCGTCTTATTAAATCCTAACCATCGTACTTTGACCTTATCTTTTTTCCGTTGCAACACCTTTTCAACTAAATATACATCGCCTACTGTTGATTTTAACATTTCATGTCCATAAAACCCTCCTTCAAGCAATTGTCCTTTATTATCTTTTAAAATATATGTCTCAGGTACTGTAGGTTGTACTTTGAATACAGTAAAAACCTCATTGGTCCAATTTGGCAGGTATCTTTTACTGAATACACCTTTATATTTACTTATTCGCACTTTATCACCCACATTAAATTTTTTAGGCTTTAGTTTTTCAACTTTTGGTTTAGTATTCGTTTTTATACGTTTTAATACAAGGTTTTCATTTTTACTAGTTACTTGGTTTGGTTTCATCCCGATAGTCCTATGAAATTTGTTATTGTAATCGTTTATAAGTTTTGGTAACATATCAATCCATATGTGCGATCCTCTGTTGGAAAACATTTTATACATTGCACTTTTTAAAGTTCTGTTGAATCTTTCGATTATTGAGGCTTTTACTTCTGAATTGGTTGAATAATGGTTTATATTGTGTTTTTTCATTAAATTTGCAAATTCCTTATTAAAATATTCTTTTCCATCATCTGTTTGTAAATGTTTAATAGTATGTTTGTCTCTTTGTATAGCTGTTTCCATTGCTTTTGTAACACTTTTGCCACTTTTATCTTTTAGTGGTAAAGCATCTGCCATTTTTGAAAAACAGTTAATAACAGTCAATATGTATTTATATCCTTTATTTTGTTTGCTATAAGGAATCATTTCGATTAAATCCGCTTGATATAAATCATTAATTCCTTTTATCACCGTATTTCTTCGTGGAAACTTTCTTCTTGCAGGTTTATGAAGTTCGTTGACAATTTGTTGCTTTAAGTCCTTCATATTGCAGGTTTCAATGTTTGTTGTATCACATGTATAATCACAATGAATGTTGTTTTAAATATTCACATCATTTATATGGGTCAAGGTCATCCAAACTTGTGTAAAAAAATGGGGAACACGGCGTTGGACTTGCCGTGTTCCCCATTTTTTTACGGAAGGAGAAAGGAATAAGGTCGTAGTTGTAGAAGGACGAAGAATAGGTTACTAGTTGATAGGGTTTAGAGAGTAGTGGCCAAAAGGAAGAGTGTGGATTTTGTCGGGCATAATGTATCTTTTATCATCCCGAGCTGACAACGCTTTTTTAATTTCGGTGACACTGTAGACTTGATGCTTGAAGCTTCGGATATTGTTGAATGTTGCTGATATCGTAGTATCTTCAAACAAACAAGTCTTGTAGTGGTCAAATGTCACGTGTTTTTTCAAATAAGATGTCTTCACTCCTTTTCCTTTCTTCACTGTCGGTGTGTTGTTCTCGTGGTACATCTTAAATGAATACAATTTCGCCATCAGCGCCACTATTTCTTCTAAAGGCATTCCATTTGCTTCATCTTTGAATTTTCCAATTACTTTTTTATATTTTTCATTAAAATTTGGATGGTTTTTCGGATAGTCAGAAAAATCGAAATCTTCTTTGTATGGAAAAGTCCTTAGGTCTTCGTACATGTCCAAAGTCTTTATCCAGTAGATAAACGCGTCCGTATCCATGTATGCGACTCCAATGTTTTCCCTTCCGTAATGTTTAACCATTTTGTTATAATGGAAATCATACATCAGGGTTTTACTTATATCCAAAATCGACATACCTATGTATAACGGACGGTCCATGACTATTGTTGTTTTCTTCATACTGACAGCGACTAGATTTTCGTTTATAATCATGGATGTTCCGAAATTTGGTTTTTGCACTAATTTTTCCAATTTCCTAGGATCACTCACTAATTTTACATTTTTGTGTTTTCTTTTGTTCTCCAAGGTCTTCCCAAAGATGGCATTGTTCATTAATTTATAGAAGTCCTTTTCAAATGCTGTTGTCGCTGCAGCTCTTCTTGCAGTGTTGGAATCAATATATGGTTTCAACCAACAAGACTGGGTGAATTCAATTGCTCTATGAATTCTCACTATACGTAGACCCAATTCAAGAGCCTGTTGAACTACCCAGTAGTGAGCCACATAGCGATCCTTATTCTCCAACGTCATCATCAATTTTGGCCATCTTCCTGTCGGTGAAACTTCAGTCTTGGCTAGGAGAGGCAAGTCGTAGTGATGGTCATGAAGGTGCTCTGGATATTCGAAATCACAGTCCAAAATATAGCCTTTTGGACCATTCTTTGGAATCTGTGAGATGTCTCCAATGGTGGCCGGGTCGATCCATTTGAAGTCAGCGTAGGGAAGCGGATTTGACATTGCCCAACCATAAAGGTTGTTTGCGTCAAAGTAGCCAAGGTAGACCGATGGTTGTTGCTCGTCGAAGCCGGGGATGTACTTGTTGTTGGCTTTGACATGACGTGTTACAGCTTGTGTCAAACCGCCCCGTACACCAGATTCCATCATGAGCACCATATCGATATCCGTTAGAAGTTCCAGTCGACAGTTGGTTGACTTTAGCATAGCTTGCCATGCTAATCCTGGAGATGTGTACGAGTGTAGAGGGTCCAGTCCATAGGCGGAGAAGCAGGTGTTTCGGAATTCTTCCATCACATCGCACAGCAGAGTTACGTCCAATTTTATATAAAAGTCAGAATATTCCCCTAAGGTTTGAATGTTTAGTTGGTTCCAAACATTACAAGCATGATTGTAGTCTTCAACGGAGATTTCACTTTCGTTTAATTTGCTGTTGAAGGCTTCGATCGGTGGTAGACTGGTTTCTTCAAATTTTTCTGTAGATGTTATGTAGTCGTAGGGGAATACTCCTTTACGTAATACTAAGTCCAATTTATCTTCAGGTACAATCTTGCTGGTTTCTTTTAGGTCTTCTCTTCGTAGATTCTCAGACAATCTGCTCAAACTAGATGGCATAAATCTATAAGAGTCTACAAAGCGAAGTTTAATTTTACCTACGGTTTTTGAGAAACTGATGTACTTTTCCAATGTTGTAGCAAGAACATCAATTTTACCATCATCTCTTCCTAACTCTGGAATAATGAAGTGGGAGTCGTAGCCGCTAAGATTGTGTAACACGACAGGGATAAAGTGGGGCAGTTTGTAATTTATATTGCATGAATTACAAGCAGCTCCTCTGTATAAACCTGTCAGGTGATCGTGATCTCTTACTTTTGGATTTTCTTCACTGAAGCTCTTCTCGCATAGATAACATCTTGATGCCATATTGTATTCTTCTTGTTGATTCTCATTCAAAGGTTCCATAGGTACGACATTACCATACAAGCGTTGTACCTTTTCAGCAATGTCATACAACTGGTCTACGAAATACTTAGCGGCTTCTTCACCACGGTAAAGTATTGGAGTGGATGTTAAACCATAGTTTTGCAATTGGTTTTCAGACAAGGTTGATTTCACTATTAGACAAAAACTGTTGGGTTGATGCAACTGATATTTTGTTCTTCTAGTCACTTCACCGTCCGGCAGCTCCTGTGGTACTAACGTAGATTCAAAATCTGCGTAGATGACTACTGGAATCCGATATTGGTGAACTGTTTTGTTAAATTGGATACACGCTCGAGATGGTGGTGGCAGACTAATCTTCACTTCATAATTTTCATTACAAAGTCTTTTGTGTTCTATCAACCACTCTAATCCTCCTTGTCTTATTTCTTTATATGTGAAACAAAAACATCTTTTACACACTGTTAACCTACGCCTCTGTTTTGATAATTGATTTCGAATCAAGGATGCAAAGTCCTTTATCCACACATAATGTGAAATTTCACCCTTAGTGATCAGTAACAAATCAGTGTGGTTTCTTTGCTCAACTTTTACTACCCGCAAAGGATAAACGTTGTTCGAATCATCCAGACCGAAAACATTCACTGAAACGCCAGGATTTTTCTTTTCAAATTTGTCTATGTCTTTCAATGTAACTGGGTAGGTGAGGCCTTGAAAGTTGTAGCGGTGTTCATTTTCGTAATACTCTCTACCAACTCTTTCAGGATGATCTTTAACATACTTGGTTAACATTGCATACTTAAAACATTCATTACCTTCATTTTGCACATTCCTACACGATTTAGTGTTTTGGATTTTCTTTGGTAAAGGGATAAAACTACTACCCCTTAAACCATATCCATGCTTGTGAACCCTTACATCCATACCTTCAATTGATGACAAAGTCCATCCAGATCCTCTTCCTTCATGTTCTTGGAGTTTGGTTATAAGTTCCTCCAAGCATTCTTCAATAATATTATCAATGTCGGAGGTGAAGGTAAGGGTTCGATTTTTGGTAATGAATGCTCTCAATGCTGTTTCACCATCAGTATTGTTAAACATAGCCTCTAACACCATTCCAAATTTAATAAAATTTAGCCTTTGTAATTCTTCCCTCAACGTTTGACCAACAAGTTCCTTAGCCTGGGTTATGAATGTTTCCAATTCCAATTGAACGTTATTAATTTTGAAATGTGTTACAACTCGTCCTGGCAAGGCCGTGGTGCGCAGTTGTCTTACATCTTCCAGTTCTTCTTCTTCCATATCCTCTTCTTCGGTGTCCTCTTCTTCGGTGTCATCTTCTTCAATAGGTCTTGTAGCAATAGATGGTCCAGCACCAGCAAATTGGATCACACTAGGTCTTCTTCTTTGCATTTGCTGTAGATAGCTGTCCCAGTAGTCCGTCTGCTTCTGGTGCTCTTCCAAAAACCGGTCAATTGAGTCTAAGTCTATTTCATCCATGGTAATATCTTCTTTTCTATCTTCGTCTTCATGTAATTCTCTGTGTATGGTGAAAAGATCTTCGTCTTGAAAGATTTCCCCACAAATGTCGCAAAGAGCCATTTCAAACAGTTTGGCTTTGAATGCACACTCTGTGAATGTCCACGCAATAATGAGCAGCGCACTCCACCGGGACCCTTTATATCCGAGGCAGATAGGTGGGGAAAGTGACGTCATATGGAAACAGGTTATCACTCATGTGCTAAATTTAGCCTTTACACAACCGTTTGTAATACATTTATCAGTAGGCTTGATAAATTGATGATATTTGGTCTAGATTCAATAATTTGTACAAGTTTTTTCAAAGACGTCTGTTTGAGCAAGTTTATGTAGGTCAAGGTCATTTGGAATTATTATTTTGAGCGGGGGATAGAGCACTAAGCAGCATCATTTACTACAAAGTGCTCTATCCCCCGCTCACATTCTTTTTTAACTTTTTGTTTAAACTTTTTACAAGGGTGAAACATCACCATCAGAGTCGGAATCATCCTCATCACGGAATAGGCAGCGATGACAATACATAATTCTTCTGGCAACTAACATCCTATCCATTGGACGATGGGGAGTGTCTTGTTCTTGTTCTTCTTCTTCTTCGATTTCCAATTGAAATTCCATTTCCGACTCAGATGACGACTCTAATGTTTCGTAGGCGTGCAAGTCCACCTCATTGTCCGTTGAACCAGCTTCGTCAGAGTCCGTTTCAATATCCATTATCTCTTCCTCCTCCTCTTCTTGATCAACCGCAGGTAGTTGGTCCTCTACTTCTATAATTTCTAGAGGTATTACCTCCAGAATAGAGACAATTCTGTTGCGATGGAACACGGTGTTGTCAAGTGGAGCCATGGTATGGAAGTGTTGTATCCATCCAATTTGCTTACCCTTTTTATACCCCCACCAACTATACAATTTATGTGGGTCAAGGTCACGTAAAGATACCCTTTGAGCGGGGGATAGACCACTAAGCAGCATGCTAGTCCATTGCCGCAAAGTGATCTATCCCCCGCTCTATTCCGCAGACCACACTCAAGTCCAAGTCCACATCCAAGTCCACATCCATATGTTACACTTTATTATTACTGCCACCAAGTAATTGTCACTCGCACATTTACTTGGTTTTGATAAAGGTACTGCACAAACTCCATATTGGTTGTTTGTTCGTTATACAAATGCATCATGAAATATGCAATCTTATCGATTGCGGCATTGTCCAACGGTTCGCAATTCACAAGTTCCAATGTGCCCTGGCTGGTCTTATCCTCTATAAGTTCCACCACTTCGTTGATGTCTTCTTCCAAGAGGATGAACTCAACACTGAAGCTCTCCATTGTTGTTGTTGATAGTGTCTAGACAAATGCTTGACTAAATACTTTATTCATCAGTCCTACATATATACCAATTTCCCCCTCCTATTACCCATTCCCCCTCTACCTTTATATAGGTCAAGGCCATCCAATAATACCCTTTGAGCGGGGGATAGACCACTAAGCAGCATGCTAGTCCATTGCCGCAAAGTGATCTATCCCCCGCTCTGTATTCCACACAAGTCCTAGTCTTTACACACACATAAGCCCCCCAGTCTTTTACACTTACTCATATACTCTGTCCTCCCTGCCAATTAAGAGTTCCCCATGTTTGCCACTATTTTCAATTAACCTTTCCAAGTCCCAAAACACAATGTCCAAATTAACCAAGTTCGCTCGTCCAATTTGAAACACACTATTCCCCCCAAAGTCACTTGCTCTCACTTGTTGTCCTGTATACTGCTTCTTCTTCCACGCTACAATCACTACCCTACCTTCTTCAACAACCATTCTTTTAACATTATCATACACCTTCTTCAACATCCCTCTACAGTTTAAATAGTTTATGGTTACATACTCCCACTCCTTACCAATGATCAGTGATCCACTCATTTTCTAGCGTTCCACTGGAAGGTTCAAAGCAGAATGAAGTCGGGATGTACAGACCCCCCTCTTTTATACCAGTTAACCGGTTGTCCTTGCTGTAAAGTGGGTCAAGGTCATCCAATGCTACCCTTTGAGCGGGGGATAGACCACTAAGCAGCATGCTAGTCCATTGCCGCAAAGTAGTCTATCCCCCGCTCTGTATTCTACACACACACACACACACACACACACACACACATGTCCCTGTCCAAGTCTTTCATTACATACCCAATATATATTCAGTTCCTTCATCATCACTATCACTCATCACTGCTTCCACAAACTCCACAGGATTAAAGTTAAATTGTTTCAATTGTTCTTTTAAGTTTTCAATTTGTTGGTCCTTTACTTCTAAAACACTGTGAAGGTGTGATATGTAGTCCGCTGCCTCGTTGATGCTTGCTACTCTCGGATCGCCTAACTTCAAGCTGGGAACTACACCCTGCAGCCTGTAGTACGCCATACGCCTTTCTTGCTCCTGCCGTTGACCAGGACTGAGCAAGCCTTGCCCGTCTTGGCTCACCTCCAGCAAGGTCCGTAGCATTGGAGCTTTGCAGGCGTTTGCCCGAGCAACAGTTATGCTGTGGAATGGTCGAGCAGGTCCACGAGTAGCAGGCAGGACGTTGGCAGCACGCCTTCTTGAAGAAGAAGAGGAAGCCTGAGAAGTTTTGCAGTTGGAAGCCATGTTGAAGTGAGGTATTCAGCTAAGCGATACAAAGCAGAATAACCAAACTGCACATCAATACCCGTATATATACACTTATCAGTGGTGGGGGTACTAGCTAGCCTTGGTAAAGTGGGTCAAGGCCATCCAAAAACATTACCAGAACGGGGGATAGATCACTAAGTGGCATGTTAGTCCATTGCCACAGAGTGATCTATCCCCCGCTCTGTATTTCACATTCACGCACACATTCATACATACACACAAGTCCCAGTCCAAGTCTTTACCCACACACCTATCCACTCTCATCCTCACTATCATCACTGTCCAACAGGCTTTCACACTTCTTAATCAGTTTTTCCCATTTACTCCTGACATAAAGTAGCTCCCTGCGAGTATTCTCTAGCATTCTGTCCCTTTGCTCTATCACTTCGTCGTACCACTCGATGATGTTTGGTGGAGTCTGAGTTGATGCATCCGTCGTGGTTGGTTGAGACGCTCCGCTGCTCCGCAACTCCTTCCTCACAGGACCAAAGCCGGAGAATCGGACACGACTCCTTGACGAAGGCCCCGATCGGATTGGTCCAATGCTCGGGCTGGAGTTGGAGGCGACCGGGCCAGAGGTAGAGGCTGGGACGTTCATAGCAGACATGGTGGTGTTCAGCTTAACGGTGTAAAGCAGAATGAGAGGACGGTTGATCACCACTCCTATATATACCCATTTCTAGTGGTGGGGATAACACGGGGGGGGGGGTTAATAAAAATTTTGCTTAGTCTTCCCGGTCATCAGTTTTACATACCTTTAGCACACCCATTATTTTGGTTTCTTCAATAACTTTACACACCTCAAACACCCAAGCAAACAGCTCATCTATGTTGTTATAATTAATTTTTGTCCAGTGTTCATACTTATGAGTTTGGTTGTTTATAATACATAGATAAAATGTAGACCCGTCTCGTCTTATACAATACTCAACTTCCATTCTATGCTGGTTTAGCACTTCCCAAGCATTGTGTTGATCTATCAAGAAGTCACCACCTTTGTAATTGTACCGTGACATGTTTACCACGGAGCACAGAAACAGACTGAAGCAAATGAACGGCTCATACAAGCTTAGTAAGAGCGTTAGAGTGGGGGGTATCACGTGATACACAACATTAGTTGTAAGGTTAGCAGTTTACTTTAAACAGTAATTTATATGGGTCAAGGTCATTCAAACTTTAAAAAATTTTTACCTCCAAACACTTGTAGCAAGCTACAAGCGTTTGGAGGTAAGTTTTTTATTTGTTAAAGATTTTTGTAACTTAGTCTTCACCCTCAAGGACACGGTTTGAGATTGTCCCAGTGAGTTTACATCACCGCCAGGTTAAAGTATTATACAAGTCAAGTGTTTTTTTTTTTTTTTTTATTACTTGACTTGTATAATACCCCTCTCCCTTACTTTAAGAGGGTTAAGACTAAATTTGGAAAAATAATTTGGAAAAAGACTTTTTAAATATTGTCCAACACAGCCTAACAATTTTGTTTTTTTGGTGGGCCCATGTCCTAGTCCATTTCCCACACGGTTTCACATCCTTTCCTTCGTATTAGATAGGCTTTAGGGATAAAAAATTCTCTTTGTACCATCCGAGGTGGTACTTGCATTGTACAAAGGTGGCCTTCACCTTTTACAACGATTTCTACTTTCTTATTACCTGCTCCATATGTCTGACCAATGAAATAATATTTTTCATCAACCTTTAGCCTTCTAATATCCCGCGGTTGCGGACCGTGGGGATGTCTGAACTTGAACGTTTTAGGCTTAATGTACAGAGTATAGGGTTTGAATTGCCGAAATTTGACTATACTTTTGAGGTGTCGTTGGCAGCGATCCCCTTCTGCACAAGCAAGTTTCTGGCAACACAAAACCCCAAACTTACTAGACATCCAAGCGTAATCGCATTTCTTACCCTTGCCAGCAGGGGCTTTAACGCGTTTACGTTTCTGTGTTGGACTCTTTAGCGGAGTGTCTTGGAGCTTCTCTGAATTAGGCTGGCTAGAAGGGATGGGGCTGGAAGGAGGTAGAAGGGGCAAAGATTGTTCAAGCGGGATGGAGCAAACAATTTTGGGTGGGGTAGGAGAGCGTGTTAGGTCTATGGTGGGAAGATCAGGGGAGAAGATGGATTTACGAAGTGGTTTGGTAGGTGGCATGGGGGATATGGGTGAGGGACATTGGGATGTAGTGTACGAGAGGATTTTCCGGGTTCTGCTGTATGGGGTGATCCTCGACCTAGACGTCTCTTCAAAAGCCGCAGACTCCGATCCTGAGTCCGATAGCAGCGAGAGTGCTGGAGAGGCTACCGGGACTCGACCTGACGACTTGACGAGTTCTCCTGACGATGGCTGTGCACCAGCCTCTTCCACTGTCGCCGGCAATGGCGACAGGCTGGGCATTGAGGCGGGCTGTGGCGGCGGCGGCGGCGGTGGCGGCATCGTCAGGCAGCTCAGGATGTTCGCAGTCATCAGGTATTCCAGGATCGAAGTCGAGGATGATGAGGGTCGAGACGTGTCGGTCGGGGTTGAAGTTGATGGGTAGTTTTCAGCTTCAGACCCATTTTTACCCATTGTAATGGATGAAAAGAATAGATGTAAAGAAAGAAGTGAACTTGTAAAACAAAAGTCTCAAGAGCGAGAGAGAGTACCTGTCCGTATGGGAGCTTGGACCGGAATGAGAAATGCGTGCAGCCCGGCCGCCTTATATCCCCACCGGGGCTGCCACGCCCAGGATATCAGGGGTGGGGGGGGGGTTCGCACTTTTTTAAAAAAATAAGCCCCACTTGAGGCATTTATGTTACCATAGCTGAAGCCTCCCAAGGGACCCAACTATAAACAACTCCAAACTTGTGGGTTACAAATACCTAACTGTTATATTTTTTTAACAGACATTAATGTATTAACTGTGTTAATAAGACCTCACTGTTAAACACTTTGAAAGATTTTACATATTTAGGTCAAGGTCACAAAAAAAAACTTTAAAAAAATTAAGCCCCACACCCCCCTTTGGGGGTGTGAGGCACTTGGGTTGTCATCGCTGTAGCCTCCGAAGAGACCCAACTATGACAACAAGGCAACATCCAATGTCGTGTACCCTTCGCCACGCGAGACTTGTAAACATTTACTGCATTGTCTTTTCAGTAGCTAACAAAGATTCATTTACATAATTTTGTGTTTCCAGAAGGAAACAAACTGAGGACACCCTAGTGGCTTACGTCCTCGTCCGAGTGCAGAGGCCGCCGCAACCTTTTGCATGCCAGCGTACAAACGGACATGCTCCCAAATGCCATCCGCAACCTTTTGCATGCCTGGCAGGAGCCTACCGATAATTAAAATAGGCTTTACACGGGGGCCTACTCCCGTAACCTATCTTTAATATTTTTAATTTAAAATGCATTGAATTTTTACAAGTCTTTGTAGGTCAAGGCCACACGGACATTAAAAAATTTCGGCCCCCGTACATCCATGGCGAACCACGAATGTTCGGGGGCCTTGGGGACTAAAAACACAAATAGCTAACAAAGATTCATTTACATAATTTTGAGTTTCCAGAAGGGAAACATACTGAGGACACCCTAATGGCTTACGTCCTCGGTCCGAGTGCAGAGGCCGCCACAACCTTTTGCTTGCCAGCTTACAAACGGACATGCTCCCCAAATGCCATCCGCAACCTTTTGCATGCCTGGCAAGGAGCCTACCAATTATTAAAAGTGGCTTTACACGGGGGCCTACTCCCGTTCCCTGACTTTACAATTTACTTTGAGCATTGAAAAGCTCAAGGGGGGATTGCTAAAACAAGCGTATACACTTTAGAAACATATAACACACTTACAACACACAATTGAGCTCAACGTAGTCAATGCTGGAACAAGCACATACACATTAAACACATATAACAAACAAGACACAAAGGATAAAAGACACAGGAGACATAGGGTACAAGTAAAACACTCTCATATAAAACAATTCGCAATACCCAAACGCAAGCGCAATATCTTACAACTAATACAAGTCTTAAAGTTAGAGTAGACTTCGCTAAACACTGAAGGCGCCATTCAATGTTTAGTGATGCCTATGGCGGTCCGTCCCGGTCGTTCACGTTCAACGCGCGGGAGCGGACTGCGAGCCGGCTCTGGCCGGACCCCCTTATATCCCCACCGGGGCTGCCACGCCCAGGATATCAGGGGTGGGGGAGGGGGTGGGGGTGGGGGTGGGGGTGGGGGGGGGGGTTCGCACTTTTTGTCGGGGGGGGGGGGGGGTTCGCACTTTTTGTCGGGGGGGGGGGGGGTTCGCACTTTTTGTCGGGGGGGGGGGGGTTCGCACTTTTTGTCGGGGGGGGGGGGGTCAGGTAACTTAAGTGGGTCAAGGTCACCCACAACACTTGTACTCTAAGTGTTGGCTATACCCCCACCACAACTGGGTCCCTAGGCTGCACAACACCGCTTCGCCAGTATGTCTCCGGCTTCCATGCGGTGCGTCTCGCTGTTCTCTAGCTCTCTATATGTAAGTAATTTTACAAGTTCTGAATGTAGGTCACTACACTTTAACTCTGGGACGATATCGACTTGTAGTGTTTCAGTGTTTTGACTCAAGGTCATTACACTTTAACTCTAGCACATCGGTTATCGTACCAGAGGTGCTCAATAACCTAACTTGTAATGTTTATGGGTGGCGTTTGCACGCCACGTGGTATCGCCATGAGTGTCCAGTCCAGGTTTTAAGTTAAATTAATTTTACTGTAATCTTTTCCATTTCCGCTTCGTTTTGCCAAAGTATAAGGTGTCGCTTAATAAAGTGGTATTTCTCTAAAGTTATAGGAGATTGCAAGGATACAATTAGTTTATTTAGGAGACTCTTCATCTTGGAGTTTAACACAATTTCCACTTTGACTTTGCTTCCTCGGCTCTCACAGCCTAAGCTGTACAGAAATGTTTCTTCTAGTGCCAACTCGGGCCAAGAGAACAGTGTGTTGACTGTAGGACAGCTCATGGTGAAGTGATGCGATACTCCAGCGTACCACCTCACCTTCCCCCGCCACTGTGACCTTCCCCCACTCCTGCTGTTTCCCCCACCTCTTTTCCCTTGACTCATGCGCTACAAGCGGTCTCTCAGTATTGTGCGGACTTTTGTGAGGTGAAGCCATGTCGCAGGACACTTTAGGTAAGAAACTTAGCCGTGTTAAGACTTTATTAGTTGCTCACTGTCCACCACCCAAAGTTAAGAGAGTTTCAACTTTAGCTAAGTGGCGCAAACTGTTGCGCGGACACCCTAAGTTTTATACAAAACAGACTAATGTCAGTTTTACTGATGAGGATTTGTTTAAAATATTGGATGAAATGACTTTTCCTTGCAAAATTCAGTTAGTTACTCCCATTCCTGACAGTTTAGAGTCTTAGTCTCTCAAGCCGATATACCTAGCATACACAGAGCCTGACAGTCAGTCACTCGATGGCTGTCGTGGGGTGCGCATCGGTGTCGGCGCTCCGTTGTTAAGTGTTCAAGGTCACAGTAACATAAAATTGCGGGCGTTGTACTGGTTCAAGGTCACCTGAGGGATAACCGATTGCCCATTTAGGCAGAGTCATGTCAGAAACTCGAGTTTAACTTGGCACTTTTGCCGTTTCTTGTCGAAAATTCGCTCCAAGTGGTCAAGGTCACGGGGACTCTGACTGAAACTCGGAGCGTAGTGCGAGAAACGGCAAAAGTGCTAAAAAATTTTAAGTTTCTGCGTGACCTTGACCTTAGTGGCGTCGGTGACGTCGTTTTGATGACGTAAGGGGTGATGACGTCATCAGCACGTCATTTCTGTGACGTCATGGGTGTGACGTCATCGAAATGACGTCATTAGTGATGACGTCATCGATTGCGTCATCGATGACGTCATCGATGACGTCATCGGTGAGGTCATTGACCTCGATGACGTCATCCCTCAGGTGACCTTGAACTGGGCCAGCGGCCGCAATTTTACACTACTCCTTTATGACACAAATGTCCATTTTCAAGAAAAACATAATTTTTTTATCGATGTTTATTTTTAAAATGGCGGCCATTTTAAATTTTTAAACTCAAATATCTCAAAACCACGATAAAAGTTGACAAATAAGATTACCTAATAATACCATCAATATTGTAAAGATCAAACTAGAAAAAACGGAATTATTGCCATTTTGTTGCATAAAAACATTGATTTTCCATAAATGCATGGAAAATTTAGGTTATTTAAGAAGAAAAATCTCAATAACTGCATGGTTTGTTGTCAGATCCTTACGAACTTGGTACCATTGGTTAGATAATTTAATCTTTCATATTTTTCGCTATTTATAGTAATTTGATAACATTTACCAATTTTGAGATATTTGAGTTTAAAAATTTAAAACGGCCGCCATTTTGAAAATACACATCGGACAAAAATATTTTTTTCTGAAAATGCATGAATTTGTGTCATACAAGTTCATGCCAAATATGAACTTAGTACAAAGAAACGTCACGTAAATAAAAATTATTATTTGTAAAAAACAAAATGGCTGCTAGAGGCTTATAACGAAGCATTTTAGGACATATTATGTTTATATGATATTTTTTTATTGTCTCGACCTAAGGAACAAAAATGCAAAATATTGCCAGGTTGTTCGGAAACACCCTGTATATGCCTAATAGCAACCTGAATTTCTTGGAGAAATGCCTTTATGATAGAATATCAATTATTGCTTGATAAACATCAGTAGTTGGCCGGCTTCTTTTAAGTTTAGCTTTTGTATTTATTTAGGTCTGTGCTTCTATAAAGCTTCATATTGCACTCTCCTTCCATTTAAAAGGAAAACTTGAAAAGAACTTTCTAATATTTACAAAGTAGGCTATTGGATATTTTATAACAATTTGTACAATTTACATGTTGTTATTAAATTGGTTAAAATTTCAAACACGTCATGCGCTGAACATGACGTGCAAATAAATGTAAACCACTCATAGACAAGATCAAAATATTTAACTGGAAAGAATATTTTTTAATTATTTGAATTAATTATCAAAGTAAATTAACAACTCTCGATTAAAACATAAAATACTCTTATTAAGCTACTGAAAGTTCATATCAGATTTATAAGAATAAAGTGGTTTATTTTCAACCAGAAATACAGAAATGTTTTTAATTAATGATTCGCCGAGACTGAGAGTTGTAAACGGTTGAAGTGTTCGTTTTGCCAAATGTTTGTAAAAGAGTTGAATGTATTCATTCCATTTGAGCATTCCAAACAGAGAGTTTACCCTTTGAAATACACGACGCCCTGAACTTTTGAAGTTGTTGAATCCATCGCTACGTAATTCACCTGATATTTATCCAATGTACACAAATATTGGCCTGGTTTTTCTTTCTTCGTGTTTTTATTTACCGCATGTCCGTTTAGATTGT
Organism: Neoaliturus tenellus; assembly: GCA_030545055.2. Lineage (NCBI taxonomy): Eukaryota > Metazoa > Arthropoda > Insecta > Hemiptera > Cicadellidae > Neoaliturus > Neoaliturus tenellus. The sequence continues at coordinate 186,959,741 of CM061534.1, read as the reverse complement.
GTAAATTTTGACTTTGATAAGTTTTGAATAACTTTCAAATCTTTCTTGTCAAAGAGATTGAAATTTACTGAAAAATACATCAGCATTTTGTAAAAATTAACAATGAACATAATTAATGGTGTTTACAATACTGTATGAATAATTGTTAACTGTGTACCTACATTTTATATGCAATGTATATTTGATTGGAGATGTTGATTATGTTACAATAATTTGAATATTTTCTCTATCTAAAGTTATTTAATAAATTTATCCGTTTAGTATTTTTTACAATTCTTC
>CM061534.1:186265186-186335251 GCA_030545055.2 Neoaliturus tenellus | reverse complement strand
AATAAATAAACTAAAAAAAAAACCCTCCCTCGGCCCGCCGCTCCCGCTCCGATCCGACCCGTCCCGAGTACCCGCCCCGACTGAGCCCCTCGCGGCTCCGCTTTTTTAAAACTCCCTCCGGATGGCCTTGACCCACTTACAAAACACATCCATCACTGTCATCCACACCTGCCGGTTCGAACCGCTTGGCCTTGAAATGGGCCAGAACCGGCAAAACCCCACTACTTTAATGACTATTATTTTTGGTCTCTGGGCACCTAAAAACGAAAAAGTAACATGGTCCCGGGCTTAGGTCTTACCATGAGACCTACGGTAATAGCTTATTCCCCATGGGAAATTCGCTAAAAGTAATCTTATATTTGATTATTCCATATACATTGTTGATCATTCTTTACATGTAATTTATAATCAAACAAGATAATCTAACACAAATTAAAAAGTGTTGAAAATGGTGAAGAATAGTATAAAATATTTAAAAATTATCTTTACCTTTGGGCCAGTAGCCCATTGTTGCGCAGTCGGCAATATTAACCATAGGGCTTTTAATGCAAAACATGGTATTTTTCCCCCTGTTTCGGACGCCGTTTTTCAACCGATTTTCTTTAAACTTGGTAAGTGTTTAGTTGAATAATTATATTAGGCCCCTCATACCTCGAAATTTTAAAAATTTTACAAATATTACTCTCTGTGACGTTGCAAAGTAACTCGATTTTCCTTTGTAATATTTGTTAAATTTCGAGGTATGAGGGGCTTAATATAACTATTTAACTAAACACTTCCCAAGTTTAAAGAAAATCAGTTGAAAAACGGCGTCCGAAACAGGGAAATAAATACTATGTTTTGCATTAAAAGCCGCATGTTTAACATTGCCGACTGCGTAACAATGGGCTCCTGGTCCAAAGGTGAAAATGACTCTTAAGAGATAAAAATAGTTGATTATTTCTGAAAAATACATCTTCAATTGATTGGTTTAAAATATCTATACCCTGTTTATGATATATCCAGCTCAATCTTCACTCTTCAGCCAAAGCTACTAAAGATTACTGAATTTCTCTCTTACTACAACACCTTTTAACATTTCTATCAATCTACAAAACATTTATGCAACAATGGGTCTAAACTTTTATGATTTCTGTACATTGTTCTGTACGTTCATATTCATCCAGCATAAATTTCTGAATATTATTTTTACATTACATTAAATTACATGCCATGTCTTTAACTTTAAAAATAGTATTTCAAATAATTCTCAAAGTATTCCAATTAATTAAAATCTTTTACCAGAACGAAAATACCTTAAACAACGAGAATCTTCATTTTATAACTTTATAATCTCTGTAGAACCTTAACGTTTTATACTGATATTTTTTATGTGTCTTAAAGTCGTCGGTTTATAAAAAAATAATTTTTATGTAAACATTTGGTAAATAATATTAAATTTGAGTACTTGCAACTTGTAACGACCGAGTCCAACTTATAATTGGTATCCTCAGAAGTCACATGAGCCGAGCCCGTCAACTAACTTGGCAACTAATTATCCCTAAATATGTTAAAACCTACATCTGATGTCATCCAGTACGTCTTCGACCGCCTTTTCTTCTCACGGAAAAAAGGTTTGTGTTTGCTGTCATAATATTAATGTTTTTAATATCTGTTAATATCAAGGTAGAATAGGTTTCAACACAATCATAACAATCAACTCATATTAAGTTTTTACTAGGGGTACCTGTGCAGCGCAATGCGCTGCATTTATTAGGGTACCTGGTGATCAAACTTTGTTCCATGGTAATGGACAGAGTTACTTTGAAAAAAAATTCAGTATAGTGAAGATCAGATAGAACATTATTGGTGTTTCATCGATCTATCTTCATTACCAATTACCCCAACATCCCAATGTGTTAGTGTTGAGATGTGATGCTCGTTCTTTCAGGTCTAAATTAGCTCAGATTACGTCTTTTGCCAATATGCTTAGGGCCTTTGTCTAAACCCTCCTATAAAATTTAGAATCAAATTCATAGATGTTGGATCTACATAGTTCATCAAACATAAAACGTAAATGACAACAGAATAAAAATCAACATTTCATTACTCCCCGGTCCTGTATGATTTGTGGAGCACTCACTGTGGCTGTTTTTGTTGAACTACTGTATGAGGTAGTCAATGACATAGTGAATGAGTCCACATTAATATTTATGCCAAAATTCACTTTAACTTAACTTTCCATGATATTACAAAATTTAAATAAAGAAATCATATAATTAAGCGAATGTACATCTTTGTTGGTGTGGTCTATTTTGTTTTTAGTGCCATTTTTATTTTGGTTAAAATTTCCCTTTATAAAAACCATTATTATAATAAGTTTGTTTTCTATACTGGAGAAAAAAACTTTTAAATGTTGTTTCTTTTACACAGTTTTTTTTTTTTTTTTTTTTTTTTTTTTTTTTTTTTTTTTTTTTGTAGCGTTCTGCATAAAACATGTTTATAGGCCTAATATAATACTTAACAAAAATGTTATTACACTTACAACGAACTATCCCTTTTCCTTATAGTTTACAGCAGTTTTAAAACCCATGCACACAAACTTAGTGTTCTATTTTAATATTTTTATTTGTTACCTTTCATTATTGTTTCAATACCATGTCAAAAATTTCAATTTCCAAAATTGTTTTCGTGAACAAAAAATAATTTTTCTAGGGTTAAGTCGCAAAACGTATTTGTGTGCCCATATAGGCGTAGGCCTAAATAAAACTTTCAAGCAAAATCTACCTGCTACATTTTGAGAAAAGGTGAAAACCTCAGATTAGACACTCCTTGTATTAAAGTATGAAATTTTGTTGATTTTTCAGTACCAGATCAATTTGCTTCTATTTAACTTTTAACATATGTGTTTGTTTGTTTGTTTAACTAACAACAGCTGTTTTATTTAGCAATTCAATATAAATTGTTCCCCATGTTAATCTTAAGGACAAAAAATAAACTTTGAAGGCTTCTCGTGGGCTTCAGAATTAAAATATCAAAAATCTAAAACCTTATTGCAAAACTACGAACTGAGACCATTCTTTTGACACCTCAAACTTTAAAATTGGTCAAGAAATAAGGGAGGCTTAGTGTTAACAAAAAAAGGGCAACACGTAGTATATATATATAGATAGATATAGACTAGCTGTTTCCCGTCACGGCTTCGCCCGTGATTGAATTTATGTTTTAGGTAATAAAATCTTTAAAAGAGCAAAAAAATCTTCTTCCTTAAGAATGACATTGAAACAACAAAGTACTGTGTGTTGAGCTCTGAATGAATTTTACAATAAATTTTCTTAATGAGAACCATTAAGCAAAAAAGAACAACAATGTCAAATTTCAACCCCGTAGGTCCTACAGTCATTTCAAAATAAAGTAAGGCGGAGCCCTAAATAACTTCAAAAACTATATTTGCAAAACCGTTTCTAAGTGAGCACTTATTTGTAAAACGGAGCATCCACGTTAGATTTTAATCCCTTAGCATATATGGTAATTTTGAGATTCTGTGGGGTGGAGCCCTAAAGTAAATTTGCTAAATTGTTTCTTAGTGAGCAACTATGAGCAAAGAGGACCGTCCATGTCAACTTTCAACCCCGCGGGCCCAGAGTAATTTTCAAGACCTGTTTGACGGAGCTCTAAAGAATTTCAAAATAATCTAATATAATAAAAGAGTGCATTTAAGGGTCTAGAGAGAGAACTACTGAACGGATCGAGGTCGTTTTGGTGTCAATAGATTTCTCATGACCCCTTGATGATAGGAAAAATATTGTATCCCTCGGAAAATGCCTTATAAAGCCGCAAAATGAAAATTAGACCTTATTTAGACCAATCTAAGACGTGATTTTGTCGATTTGTTTACTGCTCCAGGTGATCCATATCTTACATTGAAATTTTTTGACACCACTGCTGCTTTACAAAGTGTTTTTATAAACAAAACAGACAACTTTTCATTTCTATGATAATTGACAGATACAAATGAAATCAAGGACACACAATGTTGAAGTGTTTTTTTAAAGCAGTAAAATAAATATTTAACAGCTAATGTTTTAATAAAATGTTTGTTGCTATACTATAAAGAGAGTTTATTTAATGTGATTGAATCTATGTATTTAAACTTACGAGCTATTTATTAATATTGTTTGCACATATTTTTTATCTATCAACTAATAAGCTTTATGTTTTGAAATATATAAACATAATATTTAATTGTAAAATTCTCTCCACCGTATTTTAATCCATTAAGCTTTGTTATAACTAAGTTATATAACGTCCTTATATTATTATTATTCATCTTTTTAAGATCGTGTAGGCAGGATTCTACATGTTTAACAGTTGGTTTATTGTTCCCACTAATATAAACGATGAAGTAAAAAAATGTGATAATGTGTAACTACGAACTGGAAGAAATAAGTCTTGAAATATACAAGAAGAAATGCCAAGAATAAGAAAAATAGATGGAAATAAAGTGGAAACAAAAGACAGAGAATAAACATTTTGAATAGTGTTTTAGTGAAGGTAAAATACCTACTATACGATTGACTTAGAGGACAATTCAGTAACACTTAGTACACCCAGGAATGTACTTCTATACCATTACGTGAAAAATTCAAGTCAGAACCTGAAAGCAAATTTCAATTAAATGCATAAACACTGGTGAAGAACCCACAGAATGGTGCCCAGTGATGCCAAAACCTAATGGGGACGGTAGCGTGGATCTAACAAAATTAAACAAGAACGTAAGGAGGCAAAAATGCCAGAGGTTGAGGACACACTTAATAAGATTGGTAAATCACGAGTGTTAAATAAGATCACAACTCCAAATTCTGGCTAATTAAATGGACTCCGAGTCAGCAAAATTATACAAAGTTAATTGGCCATACAACTGGAATGGAATAAATGGAAATACGGTTAAAAACCTTTAATAATTATCTTTTTTGTAAAGTATCATAGGCCTATTATATTGTAAAGCAATATGATACTAAGTATTATAAACTATTTCAACTTATAAACTATTAAGTTATAAGTTTAGACTGTATCCTGATCCAAAGTAGACCAAATTTTGAGTTGATCTGGACCCAAGAAGTTTAAAAACATTTTATAACTGAAAAATCTGTTCTTCCTGTTTTTAACAGTGTTTTTACAACAGCTGTCTAATGATTCAATTAATTCTCCTTCCTCCGAAAGATTAACATTGAAACTTTGAATGCCTGTGGGGCGTAGACCTGGAGTCCAACGTGAATTATAATAGGATTCTGCTCATCTACAGGACTATTATACCTTACTAACGGTATGCGCGAATTTCTCATATAATGCACATGAGCTGAGAAGAAAGGAGGAAAAGAAACATGCTTGAATATTAATATACGAGGTGGCCCGTGCACAAATTGCGCTTTTTATGATTCTGTATGAGTGAACTCGCCTACAGTACGTGAATGTTGATAATGAAGTGTCAGAGATCTATTTTTGTTTACTATCTGGCTTTTAAAATTCATCTGAAGGTAATCAGATGTTAAATTACAATTCACATTAAAGAACTTGCAATAAAAGTTGGTCAACATTTTAAAGCGCCCTCTAGAAATAAATCAAAGGCGAGGAGGGCGAAGCCCGAAACAATATGACTTTTTTAATTACGATTCGTCGCTGCGGTATATCCTAAGCTTTAAAATGACACCTAATTCTTAAAAATCGGTTCAGTAGGTCGAGAGAAAAAGGGACGTAACAGACGAAACCCTTACAGAAATAAAAAGATAGAAGATAGGTAACTGTTCACATTGCTAAATAAATGGAAATTGGAATACTATGTTGTCTGTGTATTAATAAATTCTGTGACCATTTTCAAACGTGAACATCAAATTCACGAATAATCATCATGAAAATTACCCGTCATTTTTGACGGGCTGTTTGCTAGTATATTTGAAAAACCTTTTCTTATTTAGTAACCTATCTATGGGGTTGGTCCATGTCAAATTTCAACCCCGGAGACCCTAAAATGTTTTTGAAGTCCTGTTGGGCAGAGCCCTAAAGAACTTCGAAAACTATATTTGCAAAACCGTTTCTTAGTAAGCACCCATGAGCAAATAGGAATGTCCATGTCAAATTTCAACCCCGCAAAGGCCCTAATGTAATTTTGAAATCCAGTGGGGTAGAGCCCTAAAGTGCTTTAAAAACTATATTTGCAAACCCTTTTCTTAGTGAGTACTCATGAGCAATGGGAATCCTCCATCATATTTCAACCCCGCGGGCCCTAGAGTAATTTGAAAGTCCAGTGGGGCGGAGACCTAAAGGGCTTCAAAACTATATTTGCAAAACGTTTCTTAGATTAGATAGATAGTACCTATGAGCTAAAGAATTGTCCTTGTCAAATTTCAACACGTAGGCTATACAGTAATTGTCAGCTTCTTTGAGGTAGAGCCCTAAACAATTTCAAAAACTATAATGGTAAAACAGTTTCTTAGTGAGCAAAGAGGAACGTCAAAAATTTCAACCCCGCGAATGCCCTAAAGTAATTTTGAAATCCAGTGTGGCGAAGCCCTTAAGTGCTTAAAAAAATATATTTGCAAAACCGTTTGTTAGTACCTATGAATAGTAAAAAAGTATATAGTAATAAAATACGAAATAAAGGAAACTGCACTTATTGTCGGGAGATGACTTGTTGGCCACTGAGGGGGTTGGGGGGCGAGGGGGAATTTACATCCGAAACCTACCGGTCATTTTGTTAACTAAGGAATAAAAACAAACTTAGATTGTACTATTCTACATGAAAAAATTTTATTAAAAAAAAAGTAAACAATTATCTTTGTTGACAAACCAGCTAGCCTCAATGTAGAGGAAGACAGCTGACTGCAAAATAAAAGAAAACATCGTAGGGATGCTGTATGTTTTTGGTTTTGTTGATAGCTTAACACATGGTGGAATAAAAAAAACCAAAAACAAAAAGCAAATTGTTTTGGCCAATGGCGTGCTTCAGCTTCCCCCTCACCCCGCAACCCCCTCACTGGCCAACAAGTCATCTCCGGACAAACAACCAAAGTACACCACACTAAAAGTAATAGGTACATCACTTTAATCTTGACAATGACAAACATAAATAAAAACTAGTTGTTGCCCGTCGATACTCGACGGATATAGCTCCATTAGTGGTAAATGAAACGCTATAATAGTACAAACATGTAAGGTAGTCTATAATACCCCCGTCGCAGCTGACCTGCGTACTCAGCGAATTTCCAATGGAATTTCAGATTATTTACTTTCCCCATAAAAAAAAAACACCATAGGATCGAGTATGTAGGTTTTCTGCCATTGGGTGTTGTTAGAAAATCTAAGTTAATCAATAATCGGTGAATGTAAACACAAAATTGTATCAAACTCTGGCAATTTTTTATTTTTCCCATAAACCCCATGGGGGTGAGTATGTAGGTTTGCCGCCATATGGGTTTTGTAAGCAAGTATAAGTTAATCCTTATATAGATAATGTACATACCAAATTTGATTAAGTTATGTCAATAAATAAGCAAGATATAGGGTTTTCTTGATTTCCCATAAGAATAACATGGAAAACACATTTTTGGATTTGCCCCGTAACCAGTTATGCTATGATAAAAATTCAAAATACCAATTTGTTTGTTTTTTTAAGTTCCTTTAAATGGTTTCAGTTAAAATTGACCAATTTTAAAAATTGAGGTCCAAAAATGCTAAAAAGTCATTTTTGACCCCTTTGAAACCCCATAAAACCCTGTTCCCATAACCCGACAATGCTGATTCGCGAACTCATGAAAATAGACCTGGTCTTACACCTCCATACCAAATTTCATCAAAATCGGAGGTCCCCTTCAAAAGTTATCAGTACCACGGACACATAGATAGATAGATAGATATATAGATATATAGATAGATATATATATATATATATATATATATATACATATATATGAAAATGAACGAATGGTGTTTTTGGCTTCTGGGGACCTCAAAATGAAAAAGTAAAGTGGTCCCGGACTTAGGTCTTACCATGGCTACTACCGTAATAGCGTATTCCCTATAGGGAAATTCGCTAAAATGTACTTCTTTGAACTGCCATACCAAGAACAATAATATATTTTAGAGAAAATACTACGATTTTAGTTGGAGCGTCGGAAAAGTAGGCCTATACCGTAAAACCAATAATGTTGCATCCTTGTACTTATAGGCCCTACTCTTTCTTTAGTATTTTATAAACATGTCAATTTGATTGTTTAGGTAGGCGCAAACCTAATTAGCCTAAGGAAACCGTTCTATTATGCTCAACAACATCAGAAATAAGTAGACCAATATCCACTTGTAGGCCTATTGGATAAATTGTTCTTAACAGTTTTTTTTTTTTTTTTTTTTTTTTTTCAAGAATTAGGAAAGGCCTAGAGTGTTGGAACTTTAAACGATGATGGTTGACTTTAACAAATATTGGTGTGTTAGGGTAGGATAGAACGTAGAGAAACCATTTATAACCACTTTCATATTGCAATATTTATGCTGTAGTGTGCAAGTTTTAATATCCAAATTTAAAGAATACAAATTTATTTCACAGAAAATTACATAATTTTAGTTGGAATGTCTGTCAAAGTAGGCCTATAGGTATATTCCTTTAAAACAATAATGCTGCACCCTTACTATGTAACACAGACACTCTTTAGTATTTTATAAACATAAAAAATCGATTGTTTAGCCTAATCAAAGCGTTATATTAGTTAAAAACATCAAAAAATAAGCAAGAATAAACTATCAATTTGCAAACTTTTTAGTTTAATAAATAAGTTTTTTTAGTTTGAACACCCCTAAATATTTTAATGTATCTATTTTGCTTAAAATAAATATCGGTGCCATCAGTAAAACATTTATTAGTGACGCCGTTATTGGACACACTACAAAAAGTATGATAGTGAAAATCGGTCTGGAACCCGGACCGTCTGAATTGGAGTAAGTCACGCTACCGACTGCGCCACAAATACTATTGTTAAACGAAGTAAATGTAAAGCATTACAACCTTGCAAACGACAAATTGATTGCACAAAGAATTTCCAATACATCCGTTTCTTTTAATACAAATGTGAGCAATTTATTTAAACTAAACCTTTACAATTTAGTCTTAATTTTAAAGCAATCAGCTATTTTACATAATTAAGCAACTTTCTTTCCATTTAAAGGATAATACATCATAATAATTGTAAAAGTTTTTAGGTACTGACCATAATAAACCTAATCCTTCATGAACTTTTGTTCATCCACTTTGTAGACAAAATACCTCGTGTGTTTACAATCAGCTGATTGAAATCGTGTAAAATAAATAAATTGTTAAGGTTTGAAAATGTCGACATTTTTAATTTAAGGGAGTAAGATAACGTTAATTATATGATTAAGCAACTTTCTTTTCATAAATGACAATACATCATAATAATTGTAAACGTTTTTAGGTACTGGCCATAATAAACCAAATCCTTCATGAGCTTTTGCTCATCCACTGTATTTAGACTAAATACCTCGTGTGTTTACAATCAGCTGATTGAAAGCGTGTAAAATAAATAAATTGTAAAGGTTTGAAAATGTCGATATTTTTAATTTAAGGAAGTAAGATAACGTTAATGTAAATAAAATCTACTAATATACAAAGGTTTACGTTTTATCTGGTACAAACTGCGTGTAAATTGGTCCAGTGGATGTCTCAGACGAACTGTCCAAAGGATTGGAAATGTTGGCTTTTTTCCCCATGTTAAATCTCCATAAGAAAAGTTTATTTTTCATTTTCGACCGATTTAACGTAAATATTTTTTAAATACGAATAAAACCTGCTAATATAGAAGCGAAAACGTTTATTTTGGTACAACCCGCATGTAAATCGGTCCAGTAGAAGTCTCAGACGAACTGTCCAAAGGACTGAAAATGTTGGCTTTTTTCCATGTTAAATCTCCATAAGAAAAGTTTATTTTTCATTTTTGACAGATTTAACGTAAATATTTTTGAAATACAAATAAAACCTGCTAATATAGAACCGAAAACGTTTATTTTGGTACAACCCGCATGTAAATCGGTCCAGTAGAAGTCACAGACGAAGTGTCCAAAGGTTTTTTAACTTTGTGTTTTAAATATATAGACTAGTTGTTGCCCGTCGATACTCGACGATTATAGCTCCATTAGTGGTATATGAAACGATATAATAGTACAAACATGTAAGGTAGTCTATAAAATGTATTTCTTTGAACTGCCATACCAAGAACAATAATATATTTTACAGAAAATACTACGATTTTAGTTGGAGCGTCGGAAAAGTAGGCCTATTCCGTAAAACCAATAATGTTGCATCCTTGTACTTATAGGCCCTACTCTTTAGTATTTTATAAACATGTCAATTTGATTGTTTAGGTAGGCGCAAACCTAATTAGCCTAAGGAAACCGTTCTATTAGGTTCAACAACATCAGAAATAAGTAGACCAATAATAAGTTACAACCTAAAACTTTAAAAAAAGTTAATTAAAACTGGCTTTTTAAAGTTAACTTTAAAAAGCCAGTTAATTTTTTTTTTTTTTTTTTGATGTGAACTAAAACTTTTTAGTTCACTTGTAGGCCTCTTGGATAAATTGTTCTTAAAATTTTTTTTGAAGAATTAGGAAAGGCCTTGAGTGTTGTAACTTATGATGGTTGGCTTTAACAAATATTGGTGTATTAGGGTAGGTTAGAACGTAGAGAAACCATTTATAACCACTTTCATATCGCAATATTTATACTGTAGTGTGCAAGTTTCAATAACTATCCAAATTTAAAGAATACAAATTTATTTCACAGAAAATTACATAATTTTAGTTGGAGTGTCTGTCAAAGTAGGCCTATAGGCATATTCCGTAAAAACAATAATGCTTCACCCTTACTATGTAACACAGACACTCTTTAGTATTTTATAAACATAAAAAATTGATTGTTTACTTAGGCGTAAACCTTAGTAACCTAATCAAAGCGTTATATTAGTTAAAAACATAAAAAAATAAGCAAGCCTAAACTATCAATTTGTTAACTTTTTAGTTTAATAAATAAGTTTTTTGACTTTGAACAGGCCTATAAATATTTTAATGTATCTATTTTGCTTAAAATAAATTGCTTATTGGACACACTACAAAAAGTATATTTGTGAATATCGGTCTGGAACCAGGGCAGTCTGATTTGTACTAAGTCACGCTACCGATTGCGCCACAAATACTGTCATTAAGCGAAGTAAATGTAAAGCATTACAACGTTGCAAACGACAAATTGATTGCACAAAGAATTTTCGATACATCCGTTTCTTATAATACAAATGTGAGCAATTTATTTAAACTAAACCTTTACGATTTAATCTTAATTTTAAAGCAATCAGCTATTTTACATAATTAAGCAACTTTCTTTCCATTTAAAGGATAATACATCATAATAATTGTAAACGTTCTTAGGTACTGACCATGATAAACCAAATCCTTCATGAACTTTTGTTCATCCACTCTGTATTTAGACAAAATACCTCGTGTGTTTACAATCAGCTGATTAAAATCGTGTAAAATAAATAAATTTTTAAGGTTTGAAAATGTCGACATTTTTAATTTAAGGGAGTAAGATAACGTTAATTATATCATTAAGCAACTTTCTTTTCATAAATGACAATACATCATAATAATTGTAAACGTTTTTAGGTACTGGCCATAATAAACCAAATCCTTCATGAGCTTTTTTGCTCATCCACTGTATTTAGACTATAAATACCTCGTGTGTTTACAATCAGCTGATTGAAAGCTTGTAAAATAAATCAATTGTAAAGGTTTGAAAATGTCGAAATTTTTAATTTAATGAAGTAAGATAACGTTAAAGTAAATAAAATCTGCTAATATACAAAGATTTACGTTTTATTTGGTACAAACTGCGTGTAAATTGGTCCAGTGGAAGTCTCAGACGAACTGTCCAAAGGATTGGAAATGTTGGCTTTTTCCCCATGTTAAATCTCCATAAGAAAAGTTTATTTTTCATTTTTGACAGATTTAACGTAAATATTTTTGAAATACGAATAAAACCTGCTAATATAGAAGCGAAAACGTTTATTTTGGTACAACCCGCATGTAAATCGGTCCAGTAGAAGACTCAGACGAACTGTCCAAAGGATTGAAAATGTTGGATTTTTTCCCCATGTTAAATCTCCATAAGAAAAGTTTATTTTTCATTTTTGACAGATTTAACGTAAATATTTTTGAAATACAAATAAAACCTGCTAATATAGAACCGAAAACGTTTATTTTGGTACAACCCGCATGTAAATCGGTCCAGTAGAAGTCACAGACGAAGTGTCCAAAGGTTTTCTAACTTTGTGTTTTAAATATATAGATTACTAGCAAACAGCCCGTCAAAAATGACGGGTAATTTTCATGATCATTATTCGTGAATTTGATGTTCACGTTTGAAAATGGTCACAGAATTTATTAATACACAGACAACATAGTATTCCAATTTCCATTTATTTAGCAATGTGAACAGTTATCTATCTTCTATCTTTTTATTTCTGTAAGGGTTTCGTCTGTTACGTCCCTTTTTCTCTCGACCTACTGAACCGATTTTTAAGAATTAGGTGTCATTTTAAAGCTTAGGATATACCGCAGCGACGAATCGTAATTAAAAAAGTCATATTGTTTCGGGCTTCGCCCTCCTCGCCTTTGATTTATTTCTAGAGGGCGCTTTAAAATGTTGACCAACTTTTATTGCAAGTTCTTCAATGTGAATTGTAATTTAACATCTGATTACCTTCAGATGAATTTTAAAAGCCAGATAGTAAACAAAAATAGATCTCTGACACTTCATTATCAACATTCACGTACTGTAGGCGAGTTCACTCATACAGAATCATAAAAAGCGCAATTTGTGCACGGGCCACCTCGTATATTAATATTCAAGCATGTTTCTTTTCCTCCTTTCTTCTCAGCTCATGTGCATTATATGAGAAATTCGCGCATACCGTTAGTAAGGTATAATAGTCCTGTAGATGAGCAGAATCCTATTATAATTCACGTTGGACTCCAGGTCTACGCCCCACAGGCATTCAAAGTTTCAATGTTAATCTTTCGGAGGAAGGAGAATTAATTGAATCATTAGACAGCTGTTGTAAAAACACTGTTAAAAACAGGAAGAACAGATTTTTCAGTTATAAAATGTTTTTAAACTTCTTGGGTCCAGATCAACTCAAAATTTGGTCTACTTTGGATCAGGATACAGTCTAAACTTATAACTTAATAGTTTATAAGTTTAAATAGTTTATAATACTTAGTATCATATGGCTTTACAATATAATAGGCCTATGAGACTTTACAAAAAAGATAATTATTAAAGGTTTTTAACCGTATTTCCATTTATTCCATTCCAGTTGTATGGCCAATTAACTTTGTATAATTTTGCTGACTCGGAGTCCATTTAATTAGCCAGAATTTGGAGTTGTGATCTTATTTAACACTCGTGATTTACCAATCTTATTAAGTGTGTCCTCAACCTCTGGCATTTTTGCCTCCTTACGTTCTTGTTTAATTTTGTTAGATCCACGCTACCGTCCCCATTAGGTTTTGGCATCACTGGGCACCATTCTGTGGGTTCTTCACCAGTGTTTATGCATTTAATTGAAATTTGCTTTCAGGTTCTGACTTGAATTTTTCACGTAATGGTATAGAAGTACATTCCTGGGTGTACTAAGTGTTACTGAATTGTTCTCTAAGTCAATCGTATAGTAGGTATTTTACCTTCACTAAAACACTATTCAAAATGTTTATTCTCTGTCTTTTGTTTCCACTTTATTTCCATCTATTTTTCTTATTCTTGGCATTTCTTCTTGTATATTTCAAGACTTATTTCTTCCAGTTCGTAGTTACACATTATCACATTTTTTTACTTCATCGTTTATATTAGTGGGAACAATAAACCAACTGTTAAACATGTAGAATCCTGCCTACACGATCTTAAAAAGATGAATAATAATAATATAAGGACGTTATATAACTTAGTTATAACAAAGCTTAATGGATTAAAATACGGTGGAGAGAATTTTACAATTAAATATTATGTTTATATATTTCAAAACATAAAGCTCATTAGTTGATAGATAAAAAATATGTGCAAACAATATTAATAAATAGCTCGTAAGTTTAAATACATAGATTCAATCACATTAAATAAACTCTCTTTATAGTATAGCAACAAACATTTTATTAAAACATTAGCTGTTAAATATTTATTTTACTGCTTTAAAAAAACACTTCAACATTGTGTGTCCTTGATTTCATTTGTATCTGTCAATTATCATAGAAATGAAAAGTTGTCTGTTTTGTTTATAAAAACACTTTGTAAAGCAGCAGTGGTGTCAAAAAATTTCAATGTAAGATATGGATCACCTGGAGCAGTAAACAAATCGACAAAATCACGTCTTAGATTGGTCTAAATAAGGTCTAATTTTCATTTTGCGGCTTTATAAGGCATTTTCCGAGGGATACAATATTTTTCCTATCATCAAGGGGTCATGAGAAATCTATTGACACCAAAACGACCTCGATCCGTTCAGTAGTTCTCTCTCTAGACCCTTAAATGCACTCTTTTATTATATTAGATATCTCACCCCTGGTAACTTCTATGCTTATAAGTATTTTCTAGAATGAATCATCATGTGGCAGATGTAAACAAACCTAATTCAATTTCCATAATCATATGTTAGAATACAAAAATGTTGCTTCCATAAGAATAAAATGGTAACTTTGAGGACGTCTAGGGCGTAGCCCTTTGTGAATATTAATATGAAAATAGTCAGACTTTCCTATTTTGAGCCTAAAGAATGAGTATACCAAATTTCAGCACTCCAGCTAGTCGGGAAGTTGGAGAATTAGTGATGAGTGAGTCAGTGAGTGAGTGAGGGCTTTGCCTTTTATAGAAGATAAATATAGATATGTGACAAATTTGTTGTCAATCTACAAAAAAAATATATAAATACGGCTAGTTTTACTCGTAATTAAATCTGTTTTATTAGTGGATCAAATTATTAACAGACATTTTATCACAAAACATTAAAATATTTCCCGGATTGTTTTATTCCAATTTGAACCTCTTAATGTGTTGGCAGTGTATAGTGACCTGGATTAACTACATTAACAACGTGGACATGCTTCCCAAGCCACAATCCTTTGTGTACACCAACAGAAACAAGACATTTACTCAAGACAGGGATAAGAACAACAATGCAGTGAGAACTGAGAACTGCAGACATTGAAAAAGGCTAGTCCTTGGCTGGTTATAGTGTATGAGTAAAACAAATATCTTAAACATATTTTACAATCTTAATATATTAAAGTGTCTTAGTAGTAATTTATTCATATTTATAGAATGCCTTTCTTTTAGAGTAAATTTTGTATTGTTATAAGGAAGTTTTGACGGACAAATTACATGAGGTTATATTGTTTCTTTATGATAACCCTATAGATCTGGCGTATGAAGATTTATATATGACCTAATATTGAAACTCATATTATTTTTTATGAACATAATGGTTATCTCTTTGTCAGAATACCAATTAAAATCATAAAATTGGATTAATTAGGTTTAATAATATCAGGCAGCTTTTTAAAGGATGTACAACAATTTCTTGGGAAAACCTCTTATGAACTATGTGCTTATATTGTTCCGTTTCTCAATTCTCATCTTATTACACAGTTAACTTGGACATTCAGTTACCTTGTCAATTTCTTCCAAAGAACAAAACCTAACCTAACCTACCTAGCAGCGTTTACATGAGTAATGTGGGCCGGGAAAACAGCATCATGCAGCTCCTCTGTCCAGACCTGGCAGGGCCGGATTTACGTTTTCTTCGCCCATGGGCATATAATAGTCTGCCGCCCCTTCACCCCCCCCCCCCCAACGACTCCCTTAGTACCCTCCTTTGGGGTGTATGTTGTACTTCAGGGCCTGCACCCCTAGAACTGGGATGTCCACTACCCAATCCCAGCTCGAAGCACTGAGTTGGGTAACGGGCGTGGCTCCCTTTATCAACTGAAGTAGGGCAGCTTCGGCTGTTCCGAGCCCTGGCGGAGGTGGCCTTGTGTCAATCGCGCGCTTACTGGGTGTCTCACTCCAGCCTCCCCCCAAAAAGGGAGGGAATGAGTCAGGATGTCGGGGATCTGGGGCTTCCGTGCCTTTGGGTATGGTTGCAGTGTAGCCGGCGCCTTTGGCGTGCGGGTTTCCAGTGACCTAGTTATTCCGCTTGGGATCCACCCATGACCCAAGTAAAACCTAAAATGGGGACCTCGGGATCCGGCTCAAGCCCCTGGCTTCGGCCAGTCCGGATATTGGGTTGGAATCGAGGGGGCAGAGGTTGTCGGTATGCTCGGCACACAGCTTCGGCTGTGGGGGGCCCTCCAGCCTTATCTGGGGGCGTTGCTCACAAACGAAAGCTGAGAAGTACCATGGGTAGTGGTGCCACTGTCACTCACAGCGGATGGTCATTTTGGGTCACCGCCGGCTGAGTATCACAGGCCTAGTGAATTCCGGGTTTTGTGGGGGTCTAATCCGCCTTAATGTGATTTGGGACAAATGTTCCATAACTCCCTTGGTCGCAAGACTGGTCCGGTTGAGGCTAATGCCAGGTACGGACTACCCGTGAGGGTAGGGGGAGCCAATACGAGGTTACCTCGTAGAGGAAAACAAAGACGAAAAGAAAAGAAAAGAAAAGTACCCTCCTCCTCCTCCCATAGCACATTGATATAAAATACAACATGTTGTAACTAAGAATATTTAGATTTTTGTAGAATTTGTTTTTATATTTTTCACTTCATTTAACTGTATAGCTACTTAATTCTAAAACATAAAATAACTTCAATTTTTGTATTATTTATTAACTTCAGTTCCATAGGTTTTTGTGTAATTTTCTTTTCTCTTGGGTATTTTAAATGAAACAGGATTATAATTTACTAAAAGCTTGAGTTTTATCTATAACATTTTATCAAGAAAAAGAACATGAGTGCTAATTAGAATATGTCTATAATCTACATACAGTGTTGAATGTCAGTGAAATTGTACACGGCTAGCTTTCTTCTTGGCAAACTCAGAAATTACATCTTCAAACTCTAAACTTGATGTTCAGTTTTTCTATTGCTAAAACTGCAAGGAAGTTCAGTCGCTTTTGTGGTGGTGGAACGTAAGTAGTTCTTGACCCTTTGGAGAGTAGAGAATAATCTCTCTGCCGAGCAGTTTGAAGCAGGAGTGCAGAGGTATATTTTCAGAGCAATATTCACATTTGGATATAAATCTACTAGATTTTTTGAAACTGGAAACTTGTGCAGTGTGGACAATGTCAAAGGTTCATCCTCATTAAAAGTCTCTTGATGCAACAAACCTTTAAGGTGAATGAAATCCACTACCACATCGTCTGCCGCGCGCAAATAAATAGACGCTCGTCCACGCATCAGCGCAGACTGCAAGTAGGGGGACTTGGCCGAAGTAAGGGTGGAGCGGCAAAGAGCGGCAACCCCCCCCCCCCCGAGACCCCCCCCCCCCGAGACCACCCAAGTTGCGGACCCCCCCCCCCCTCCCCCCCCCGAGACCACCCGCGGCGTAAAGGTACCGACCCTCGGCCAGGTGCGACATTCCACACCTAGGGGAGCCGGCACAATAAAACCTCACCCCTGCGTGGGAGCGTCCGCCCGGCGATGTTACACAATAGCGCGTCTTATATTACCCATCACCCCACGCAGCTGCGCGTCCCTTCTCCGACCGTCACCTTACACAGGATAAGCAAACCGAGCGTCGTCGGCCATTTTCTACACTCCCCGACATCAGTAGTTGCCTAGCTGCCGTAGTGACCGGACGTTCCTGCACTTCGCTCCGCTTGCTGCTTCCTTGCGCCTCTGTCTACGCCACTATCTTCTTTGGATACTTCTCACTTCAAATGTAAGTATTATTTCTAATTTACAATAACTAGTTATAATTAAATGTAGTTTTTACTTTTTATTAGATTTCAGTAAATTTTGACTTTGTCAAGAAACTCAAAGTGTACGATGATAATAGTTTTCACTGCTTCACACACAAAATATTAAACATATGCAAATAAATATTTTTAATTTTACTAAACTATTCAAAATAGTTGTTAGCTTTTATCCCACATAGACTATGAATTGCAGCGCAACTCTTTAAACATCTTGTTACATTCTATCATATTGAACATAAATTATAAATCCATTATTGAGTCTCTGTAACATATTTTATTTTATTTTATTTTATTTTTTTTTTTTATATATAATTTTACCTTTGTCTATAAACAGAAAGAGCAGGTTGGTTATAGTTTACACTACATCATACACAAAATGCTAACCATACGCGAAAAATATTTTTTAATTTTATAAAAACTTTAAAAATAGTAGATTGGTTTGGTCACTTATAGACTATGTTTCGTAGCTCAAATAGTTTAAAGATCTACCTGATTTGTTTATAAAGCATGTAAATTTTAATCAATAAATTGAGTTATTAAAACGTTTGAATAAGCTAGTAGCGTATTTAGAGACTTTATATTCAACAAAAATGCGTATTCACAACTAGAGTAGTTTTGAAGAGTTTATTTAGGACTTAAACGTTTATACTTATTTATAATTTAATTTGTACTAGTAGTATGGAGATGTAGTTATATTTCATGTGACCCCCCCCCCCCCCCCCTTAGCCTTAGACTGAAAATAGCGTCAGAGTTCTAATGCGTAGCGTTATTTGTTTACAGATCATCATGAACAACGTTGTGCTGGAACGCCGCTTCTCCTGCGCCCAGTGCGGAAAGTCGTTCAAGAAACGAGACCACGTTAACGAACATGTCCGCTCCGTCCACGGTGGGGCCAACTTCCCGTGTCCCGAGTGTGGACAATCGTTTACGAGGGAATCAAACCGTCGTCGCCACATCAACGCAAAACATGCTGAGCAGATTCAACCGGTGATGAACCCTGCATTCAGACCGGGTCAGTATCTTAAACATTATTTATATCCACTAAATAGTCATATGTCTGAAATTCTTCTCTCATTCGTAGTTTTCATAATGATGAGAAAGAAATCCAATTTAACATCCGCTTCACTGTAACTTAGATCATTTATTTGATTCCAATTAGCTAAACTTCATTCTCACTTAGAGTTCTGTAGCATTCGCACTCGAGATGTAATTATGATAAAAAGATTTACACCATTCACTATGTTTATTCAACTAATATAAAATATTCTAATCATGTCTATGATTTTCTTTATAGACTTCGTGCCTACACCGAGTCCGGCGGAACCGCGACCCGGGCCCTCAAATGCTCCTGTCTTTGCGCCGAGACCTGGCCCCTCAACTGCTCCTGACGTCGAGCCCAGGCCTGGCCCCTCAACTGCTCCTGACTGTGAGCCGAGGCCCGGCCCCTCCAATGCTCCTGACATCGAGCCGAGACCATCTCAAGCCCCAGTACCTGCTGGAGTTCCTACAAGAGGTATGTATTTATCTTTAACTTCAAACTATCTTGTCTAAAATGTAAAAATTCATCCAGATATTTGATACCAACTACATGGACCATACTACCAAAGTATTTTGTTTCAAAGACTCTTGACCAATCTTAATATAAAATGAATCTCAATCGCAATGTGGACATTCAGAAAATATTTGAACTTTCTCCAGTTTTACAATTCAATGAATCCCATTGCAAAGTAAGTATAATAAATATTCAGTTTTTTCATATCAGTTTGGAATCTGTTTCTTTTATCAGGTTTAGCATTATAATTATACATGTGACTATAGCATTGTGTGTTTTTTCAGGCCATGTATGCGCAGGGTGCGGACATTCCTTCACGAGGAAGCATAACATGCAGTTCCACGCCCGGTACCGTTGCAAAGCCCTACGTGCGGAACGCCAGCCTGACCAGACCGGTGGAGTACAACCACCTTCGCCTGCCCCCTCGTCGCCGTCATCCGTGGCAACTTCAAACGAAGACGTCGAAGAGGCGCCTGTGATCCCTGACGGCTTAGCTCCTGTGGGGTTCACCGAGGTAGAGACGGCGTTCCGCGGGCGGCTCAAAACCTACCGCTTGACTGAACCCGCAGACGAGACAGTTACCCTGCAGGAGTTTCTTCTGCCGCTAAGGACACAGGTAACCACACTCATGCGACAGATTCTAGTTCACACTCATGCCATCAAGTCTAATCTCTGGGTCGAATGCGAATTTGTTAACATTCACGGCGAGTCTTGTAGGCGTGCCTTCAAGACAAAGAATGTCGATATCTTCCACACAAGTGATGTTGATAATATTTGTCAAGACTTCATTAACAAAATCTTGTTGGAGAAGGAGACATGCGAGATGAAGGGCTCGGGGTGGAGCTTTGTTAGGGTTTTAGATATGGAGGTGAGAGTTAATGTTTACTGCCCTATCAGAGGTAGCTCCTTCATCCCCCTTCCTCGCGACATCGCCGTGAAGCATGCCGTGGTAAATGTGTATAACGATGCGGATGAACGTTGCTTTGAATATGCTATGCTAAGTAAATTCATTCAAAATGCTCCTAGTAATCAACTCACTACAAATTATTTCACAGCAGAGGTCAGGGCACGTTCAAATCTAAATTTTGATGGACTGGAGTTTCCGGTTAGATTAGACAAAATCCGCTCGTTTGAACGCAACAACCCTGGCATAAGCATAAATGTGTACGGTCTGGACAAGAAGAAACAGAAGAGGCAGCAAGATAGACAAGAACACTATGTCTTCCCGCTTCGCGTTGTGGAACGAGAGCTACCGAACCACTTCGATCTGCTATTCCTAACTGATGAACGGACCACCCACTATGCGTACATCGCTGACTTCGAGAGGCTAGTTGGTAGCCAAATAACACGTCGTGGACATCGTTTGTACATTTGTAGGAGATGTTTCGCGCATTTTGACAACCGACCTAACAAACTGGGTCTCACAGGAGAGCAGCGGTTAGAGGAACACAGACGTTACTGCTACAAAAACGCACCATTGAGAACCGATGTTGCGGAAGAAGAGCACATCATGTTCAATCGGCCCGAGCGTACTAAGAGGAGTCGATTCACGATCTATGCCGACTTTGAGAGTATGCTCGTACCCTTTGAGGCTGATAGGCCTATTCATCCCACACCAACTGTTCGACCGCCTGCTTGGGACCCTGCAACTAACAGAATGACTGGTCAACAGCGCATGGGTGGTACGCCCAACAACGTTAGGAATGTCCACAGACCGTACGCTTATGCCTATTACATTCGCGACGACCTGAGAACAGCCGACGAGGGAGACTGCGACGACGATGATCAGGATTCCAACACCTTCTCCAAGCTGCGGATGTACAGAGGCGAGGATGCTGCGCAGCATTTTATCAACGCTGTACGGGATGACGTACGGAAGATTGGCGACATCCTTTACGGCCAGCGCATGCCCGGAGACCCACCTCAGTTGACAGAGCAGGAAGAACTTCAATTCCGACGTGCCACTGTCTGTCACATCTGTAAACGGGAATTCGGCCCTAACGATGGTGAAGATAAGATGAAAGTTAGGGATCACCAACACTCGCCTCCGTACAACTACAGAGGAGCTGCTCATCGTTCGTGCAACCTCCGCTACAGGGAGCAGGAGACCGTCAATATGTATTTCCATAACTTGTCAAACTACGACGCCCACTTCATCGTGCGTGAGTTAGGCGTGGACAAAGGAGACGTTGAGGTACTCGCCAACACCGAGGAGAAGTACATAACTTTCTCGAAGCGATTCAAATATCCGGGCGCGGGCCGGCGGAATAGTATTAAGTTACAATTCGTTGATTCGTACCGCCTCATGTCTAAGGCATTAGGCACATTGGCGTCTATTCTGCCGGCCAACAAAATGCACCTTACGCGCGCCCGGCACCAAGATCAAGAAGACTTTGATTTGCTTCGAAGGAAGGGAATCTTCCCCTACGAGTACGTCACGTCCATGGAGGTACTTAATGATGATCACCTGCCACCTAAAGATGTCTTCGGAGAAAATGTCACCGACGAGGACTACGCACACGCCCAACGCGTATGGGATAAGTTCAGTTGCACATCCCTCGGGCAGTACGCAGAAATATATCTAATGACCGATGTTCTGCTACTCGCCGACGTCTTCGAGGGATTCAGAGAAATGTGCATGACGCATTACAACTTGGATCCTGCGCATTATCTTACTCTGCCTTCATACGCGTGGGACGTAATGCTACTCAAGACTGGAGTGGTGCTCGATACCTTGCGAGATGTCGATATGTACTTGTTCTTTGAGAAGGGCATCCGAGGTGGACTGACCCAATGCGTCACTAGGCACGTTGTCGCCAACAACAAATACACAAGAGCTGAAGATGGCGGCAACCGAGACGGCCAGGGCGCATCGACAAGTGGAGGTGTCGTAGAACACGACAACGATACATTTTTAATGTATTATGATGCAAATAACCTCTACGGATGGGCCATGTCAGAACCACTTCCCTACAAAGATTTCGAGTGGCTTTCGCAGCAGGAAATCGCCGACTTGAACATCACGGACATACCGGCAGACGGCGAGTATGGATATGTTTTGGAAGTCGACCTGGAGTACCCAAGAGACCAGGCGCTCCACGACAAACACCGCGACCTCCCGTTCTGTCCGGAAGTACGAAAGTCGCCGGCTTACCAGCTGCCCTACTCATCAGAAGACATCATTAATAGCGGAGCAGGACAATCCAGCAAACTAATGGCTACTCTCACGGACAAGGATGAATACGTGATCCACTATCGTTACTTACAACAAGCGATCGAGAATGGACTGCGTGTTCGCCGTGTTCACCGGGTTATGCGTTTTAAACAGTCGCCGTGGTTAAAACCGTACGTGATGCTGAATACCGAACTGAGACGGCAGGCCAACAATAAATTTGAAGTAGAAATGTTTAAATTGATGGTCAATGCTGTCTACGGTATGAGTCTCCAGAATGTGAGAAAACACCAAAACATGAAGATCGCCACATCCCGCAAGACATACACGAAGTACGTGGCCAAGGCAAATTTCAACGATCGAATTTGGTACGATGAGAACTTGGCACTACTAAATATGGCGAAAGTACGAGTTGTACTCAACAAGCCAGTCTATGCGGGAATGTGCATTCTGGACCACAGTAAACGGTGGATGTACGGTTTTCACTACGATATGGTAGAAAGGTACGGCATCGAGAATATAAAGATGGCCTACATGGACACAGATGGTATCGTCTACGCCATCCGTACCCTAGACGTCTACCGCGACATGATGACGCACCTGGACGACTTCGACACCAGCAACTATCCCCAGAACCACATGTGCTACGACGGGCGCAACGCTAGGGTTTTGGGGAAATTCAAGGACGAAGTCGGTGGGAGAGTTATTAGGTTATTCGTCGGCTTGATGGCAAAATTATATTGTATGGTATCCGGAGGCTTTACGTGTGCTGTTGGTAACGGAGATGACGACGACTGTGGTGCGCCTCCGCCGATAAAGCGGGCAAAGGGCGTCAACCGCGCCGTAGTTGCAAAGGAACTGTCCGTACAAGATTACCTAGATTGTTTATACAACAAGACTATCAAAAGTACGGACAACCAGAGGTTCCAAAGCAAACACCACATAATATACACCGTTGTGGTAAGGAAGCGGTCCCTGGCACCATATGATGATAAACGTTACGTAATGCCAGAGGACGGAATAAACACGCTTCCGTGGGGGCACTATGCTATTCCCCCCAGGGCGCCACCGTTACCTCCAGCTCTACCAGCGCCGATGGACGTAGACGACTAGACAGTATAATTTAAGTCGCATGAGTGTGATCGGGTAGGCTCTGTTCGGATCTCGGGAGTGTATTCGTGTGATGGACTGTGATATGGACTGTTTATGGACTGTTGTGGACTGTGATATGAACTTTTATTTATTTTTGTGTGTAAATTTTTCTTGTTGTTGATTGTATGTAAAGTTTATAAACGAATCAAATTCATTTGTTGATTATTTTATAAATGTTTTATCCTTGTTGTGTATTATATAAATTTCTATTCTTTTGTAAATAATGTATAAACTTCATTCTTGTAAATTAATGTTCTGTTGAATCATTTCTTTTAATACACTCAAGGAAAGTTTTAAGATTGTTTCAATAAATCTACCCTTTTGTATTGATCTTTTAAAATATTGCATCAAGTTCATTTTCAAATATTGTATAAAGTTTCTATTATGTCGAATAATTTCAGAACACTCGATGTTAGGTTTAAGAATGATTCAATAAATCTAGTCATTTGTATTGACATACTTGTTTTCATTTTCCAGTTTTACACTTAGTAATAAGATCATTCACTGTCAGACTCTTTGCTTTTTAAAAATACTAAGATATCAAACTCTTTTCACTTTGAAAGTAAAATATAAATGACGAGTCTGCACAGATGTGTACAAATACTTAAACTATCAGACTCTTTTGAAATATAAAGTTACTGGACTCTCTGGTCTTTGAAAGTAAAAATGTAATGTCGAGTCTGTATAAAGGTTAAACTAATAGGCTCTTTTCACTTTGAACTATTATGTCAAATATGTGCAATGAGTAAATTATCAGACTCTTTTGAAATATTGAGTTACTAGACCCTCTGGTCTTTGAAAGTAAATTATAAATGTCGAGTCTGTTCAAAGATTAAACTATCTGATTTTTCTAAATGCACTTTAAAATATTGAGCCTATTCAAAAATGAAAACTTACATACTAAAAGGAAATGAAAAGATTGGTGTTTGTCGAGTACTCATTTTTATTACAAGAAAAAAATATCATTACAAGATAAATGAAAAAGATTTTTACTTTACAATACAAAGAAAAATAAAAGATTTTTACAAAGAAAAAAGCGAACATTGCTACAAGTGTTTATACAATCTGGTGAATAGTTTTCTGATCATCGCATCATTGTGAGCGGTGGAGGTGTCGTCGAAGAGCTGCACGAAGTCCATCATCCTCATATCATGGTGAGTTCGGTAGTACAGGTAAGTCAGACAGTAGTGACCGCAGACTGTGCTGTCATCATCTTGTAGGCGATACTCGTTGTACAGGTAACGACGAGCGTTACGTCTCAGGAATCCTTGGTAGAAGTACAGATGCGGGGGTTGTCCGTAACTGTCGAAGAATTCAATGACATCACTCTTTCGGTCCAGGTAGAATGCAACCCAGTGCGTACCGGCTTCATTGTGTGGATCGGTATTCACAACGATTGCTGTAGACGGTGAGATGCGATGCGGTAGTCGGTCGGCGGCGTAGACCCCATGATTGTGCACTGGCAGAGTCGATAGATATTTCTCAATCTGATTGGTATTCATTCTACGGTGTCGATGCCAACAGTTGCGGTGGTAGTACTCGTTGTAGTGCTCGTAGACGTGTGAAAGCAAGAGCAGAAATACGAACTTGTTTCATCTGTAGATTCCAATTCATCGTCAATATTGTTAGTCAAAAATAACCATCCGTGCAATGCGATGCAATTGGAGAGTGAGCATCGATGGTTCGGTGATCTGTGATGGCGGCATCGCAGCGTGGATTTCGATAGTAGATTGTTGATTGTCGCCAGTGAACCGCATCCGATATCATCCAAGTCGATAACGTTGGTAATGCAGTGATCAATAACTAAATGTCTGTATATAAAACTCTTCTTTTCCGATCCTTTGACATAGACGGTGTGTCGTTTGGCGATTATCTTTCGTAGCTTTTGTTCCAAGTCGTTGTAGCCAATGTCTCCTTGATCCCACTTTAATCCGTGATAGTGTTTCGATAGCCAGTGTGATTCTCGATGTTTGTCGATGGTCAGTTCGTCCCTGTTGAATGGCGGTTTGGCGATGTGATGCATCAGTAGTATTCCGCTGTCCACTTCCATAACGCAGACTTCCTTCATTATGTAATCATTGATGTTGTCTTTGAAACTCTGGAAATCAATAATGATGGGAGCAGCCAAATTCCTGCAACGTACTCTGCGTAAGCGATCCATCTCGTACGAGTGTTGATGAGAGACTAACCACCAAAGTCGACCATCACGTTGCGGTGTCGATCGATTTCAATTACGTTGTCAAACTCTGCGTACACCAAACAGTTGACAGTCTCGGTTAGCGCGGTGCCGAATCCCAGCTCCATACGCACGCTGCCGTTGCGTACGAGATTCCAGTGGCCGGTATCGCTGGCAGACAGGTCGGGTGTTAGATCAAACACTAGAAGGCAGTAGCCATTTTCGAAATCTTCTCTGCTGATCACGTTTCCAGCGTCTGAGAAATGTATTCCCGTGCCATTGAATATTGTGTTGTACGCCATAATGAACTTTGCACTAGCAGCAGGAGAGAACTTGGGTTGGAGTGGTTTGGCCGGCACCTGTTCACCGTCCACGTACAGTGAGAAGTAGTTCAAATCGAAATTCTTGAAATTGTACGGATTCTTTTTGACATCACCGTTGAATGCGGCATTGGTTACCATACCGACAATCACGCGCTTCGGAACTTGTCCCAGAAATACGTTGTCCAGAGTCTTGCTCCTTATGCCGGAAGCGAGCGTGAATGATTTCACGTCCACTCGTGTGATTGGATATTTAGCGGTGCCGGACTGTAGTATCTTGCTGTGCGCCAACAGTACGGTCGGGCTGACTTTGCATCTTCTAATCCACAGGTTCGCATCGACGATATGCACTTTGTAGTCACCTTCGTGTACCATTATGGAGAATGCATCTTTCGACCTGTTTAACTTGAAGCGTAGCTCGACTCCGTTCAAAAGATATTTATTCTGATTACACATGTCCAAATGCAGATGACCGACCATATCGATTTCTCGTCCTCCTTTCGTTAGCTTACGTCTCTTTTCCAATCCATCATTATCGTCTTCGGTGTTTTCCATATGGCCTGAATCATCGGCGTTCCACAGCACGGACGATAGATGTGATTTCCTGGCATCGAATCCGTAGTTCAATACTGTTTCGATGTACGCTCGATAGGCGTAAGTGTTGTTTTGTGGTGTAACCAATTTTTGATTCATGCACATGTCCACTTGACTGAACAACGAGTGTAGCCAGTTATTTATCGGACCAGCTTTTGTTGCATCATCCGCAGCGATCGCCGATCCGTCCGCCTTGATTATCGATGCTGTGACTTCCAGCATTGTTTGCGAAAGATCGGTGTATTCCTCGCCATTGCCGGGCACTACAAACTCTATCGGTGAGTCGTCCGTCAGTGTGGATATCGGTTTGTATTGAATCCATTTTCCATTTTCGATACTCGTCTGTGTGGGCGGTAGTGAAAACAAGTCTAGCTCCGTCTTGACGCATTCGCATGATCTTTGATGTATGAACGACATGATTAATTAAAAATATCTCTTATTGCCTTTGCTACTTTCCTTTTATTTTTAACTGCTGCTTTTCTCTTCTTGGATGGCGATGATGACGTCCTTCCTCTAAGGAGTTTAGCCAGAGACTGAGGTGTGACACGCTGTGTGCGACGGCCACTCGACTGCTTCCTGCCGCCAGACATAGCGCGCTTCGCGGAAGTCTTGCGCGTTGCGCGTTTCGCGCCACTCTTACGCGATCCGCGCTTTTTGGATGCCGGACGGATGCGTTTGCCGCCACCACGGAGAACTCGTTCAATCTTGTCATCGGCTGTGCGCTTCAACGAGCCGGTAAACTCTTTCATGCGCTCCTCTGCCGCATCTCTGGGATGTTTCGTGCGGAGAGTCACATCACCTAGAAAACCCATTCCGGACTTTAACGCTTCTCTGCCCAATGCTGCAACTCCACTCTTGATTATCGGAGATACTGTGCGAAACATACCGCCCAAGAAGCTGCCGACTCCATGTCCTCTCTGATAGGCAGCACCGCGAAACACTTTTTCTATCGATCCGCCCGTCTGCGAATGCTGGCGATAGTAGTACGCCATGTACGGATCGTTCGAAGCCATTATTACAGTTAATTATGCAGAGCTCTTCTGAAATGCAGCTTCACGTACGACGTCCCGAACAGGAATGACAGGTTTTGGCCCGTGTGATCCCTGAGGTCGATTTCCACAGTCTCGAATGCTCCTTTGGTGATCGGTACGTAATGCGGGCTGGTGTAGAGTACAGTCTTATTCGCCCCGTGCACGTAGTCACCTCTGTCAATGTTGATGATCTTCAATAGCGGGGCAGAAGCGTCTCCGATCAACTGCGGCTCAATCAGATCGCAGTACACGTACATGTTAGCTGGAAGCCCCATTGATAGATTCGGTGGCCATGACGCTTTATTGTTTTTCACAATGCCCTTCTGTTGCGGATCGAATCCCAACTGTAAAGCTAGTTTATAGTCTAAATGTATCGCAACCACATCTTCTTTCAGTATTTTTATTTCCACTCTGTCCGCATCTTTGTCATAAGTGAACTCCACGTAATCGATGAGGTCCTTTGCATCATTAATCATATTCAGCAGTTCGGTTATATTCTTGTAGTAACCCATGTCCAGAGTAAACGTGTACTTGTCTGGCTCTTCCATACCTATGGCGGAAAGAATAGTATCCTGTTCGATTATTATAATCTCGTTTTTGCCCACTAATGGAAATGAACATGGATAGTGAGATTCCACCAGAGCCATCTCCCATGCACCTTCCAATCGTATCTGTTTCGAAAGATGCGTAGTGTAGTTTGACACCTTATTGTTGGGGAAATATTCCATAGAACTGTTGCTGGGTAGCGTCAGGAAGAATTGCGAGTTAGACATTTTGTAAGTCTTGCGCTCTCACCCAAGAGTTAAACTCGTCTCCGTAACCTCGCCACTTGACGTAATAACGCTTACTGCTGCCTCTGCCACGAGTGTCCAGTATTTTGTCAATCTTGAATAGTTGATCACTCCGATAGATTACTTTCTGTAATTCGTGTTCGTAAAACTGACCGGTCAAAACTTCACCTTTGAGGTCCGCCAACGTGTACATGGGCAGCGGCATCAGAGTGTTCACTTTACGAATAGTAAACACTTCGTTACTCCAATTGGTCTCGTAGCCTTTGGCGAACGTGCCCTTCTCCTTTGCTATGCGCACTGTGTCACCAATCTTGAGTTTAGGCTTAACACGGCGTGGAATTTTACTGTACATGCGTTGTAGCACTTGTGCTATCGTCCGATCATTTTTCACATCGATGGGGCGCAATCCGCCACCGAGACTCTTGTGTTCACTGGCGTTGTATGCTTTCACCAGTTTGTTCAGTACATCGATATATCGGTAAGTGTTTTTGTAAGTCAGGTAACGCCACATGCGAGACTTTAATGTACGATTCACGCGTTCCACTACTGCTGCTTTAACATCGGGATTCTGCGTAGTCACATATTTTATTCCGTACTTTTTAAATAACTGTCTGGTCTTGGCGCCGGTAAACTCTGTTCCTTTGTCAGACTGGAGGCAACGCGGAGTTTTAGTCGCTTCTTTGAATATTTCTTCGAATGCCACTGCCACTTCTGCACCTTCCTTTCTCTTCAACGCTCTCACGTACAGACGTTTACTGAACACATCTATCACGGTCAGCAGGTAATTGACTCCATCGTTGTATTTACTCAATCCTCGCATATCATTCAAGTCCGCTTGCCACAGTTCATACGGGCCAAAAACAGAGTACTGGTTGCGTGGGAAGCGTTTACGAGCCGGTTTGTGTAATGTATAAGTATCCTGTGATTGTACCCATTCGATTACTTTCGACTTTGAAATATCTCTCTTGCGTGCAGCTCGCACTAGCGGTGTGACACCGCCGAACGCACCGGGCTCGCCGGGGTTGTAATAGAGCCGGTCCATGCTCACTTGGTCGGATACGGTTCCCACCTGTCTAAAAAGCCCAGCGGCTCCCTGTCCCACTGGTATTCATCCCTGTTTGCGGGAGTTGACGTAGCATAGCCGCCAGTCGCCGCTTCTTCAATCGGTGTTTTCGCTAGATAATCATCGACCTCACGTAATGTTCTCTGTAATGATGTCTCACCGCGTCGCTCCTTAGCTCCTCGTTTCACTATTGCCCACGAACGTAGCCGCTCTCGCATCGGTGTTCTGCGTGGTGATGGTGCACTCGGTGAACTGGTCATCCGCAATGATGATTTGAATGTGTCATTCAATTCCCGTAACGCTCTGGTATTATTTATAAATTCTAGAGGTACATTCATTTCTTTCAAAGCGGTCATCACTTCCATCCATCCTGGCGGTATACGTTCGGTCATTCGAACTCTCACTATGTTATTCAAAATATCAACTATATTCGCATTCGGTAGTTTTCGACCATCGATAAACACCGAGTAGTTGATATCCCAACTGATTCGACTATCGGGTTTTTTCATAAACCGTAACAGATTGCGGGCGTCACTCCTGTATGTCTTTGAGAACATTTCGACAATCTCATCGACTGGCCCTTCCGCTGCACCCCGTGTCGGGTGTTGGGCATCATCACCGAATGTAGCATCCACGATTGGAATATTAATCGACTGTCGATTATTAGAGGCAAAGTGTAAGAAACGTTGCAACGCCTGATTGTACAGTTTCCATTTTTCACTATCGTCTATACTCTTGTTATTCATTATTTTCTGCATCTCCACATCCAGTCCTTCCGTAGTGGACAAATTGTTTGATGACTTCTCCGATGATGTAGACTGTAAACGCTCAATAAGCTCTTGCGGGACGATAGCCATCTTCTTTGCGTGCTCCATTATTGATGTGCAGCAGCGGCCGGTCGGAAGTGTAGTTTAACGGTCAACGCTCCGTGACGGAATGAGAGATCTCGCTTTAAGATGTCCTTCACATAAATTCTCACACTTTCGAATGTCTTCTTTCTCACCGGTACGTAGTGCGGATCATTGATGAGTGCTGCCTTGTACGTCCCATAATCATCTATCGTGTGGGATATATTGATAATCCTCAATAACGGTGTACGGGCATCGCTTAATATTTGTTCTTCAATCAGATCGCAGTACACGAGCATATGTGATGGTAAACCAAGACTTAAATTAATCGGTCTAGTACTCGTTTGTAAACCTGGTGCATTTACCAATTCGTCTCCCCGTACTATTCCTAACTGAAGTCCGATTTTTGGGGAACCGGCCACTCCTTCGGTAGTTCCCAATGTATTTGTTCCGAACGTTACTTTAAGACGCTTTGCTTCGTCAATATCGAATACACTTCCAGTTTTCTTTACAGTTTTCAACCCGTTGATGTGTTTCAACAAATCTTCGGCTGAAGTGTAGTGTCCGGGATTTGGTTTAACGTCGACGATCCATACTTCTTTTTTGCTGAATGGTTTGCCTTCTTTTCCTGCAGACTTCTTGACTTCTTCCTTTTTGTAACCAAATATTTTTAGTAGAGCATCGGAGTCTACTGTTGCGAGCGTACATGGATAATGCGCTTCTACGAGCGCTACTTCCCAATCTCTACCGTCCAAGCAAATGTAATTCGGTAGTTGTACAGTAAAATCATGTGTAGTATTTTTCGGATAATAATGTATTGAGGGACCCGTACCGCTAAGTAAAGTCAAATAAAATGGCTTCGTCTGGACATCCATTTCACTTTCCCAATGCACTACTGACTGCTGCCTGTAACACTGTGCTCAATAGTAATGGAATAAAAACTCCGCCACCTTTCTGCACTAGATACTTTCGTTTCTGTCCCCAACACTGTCCTTGTCTTACTAAGCGTCTCAGAGTCACTTTATGTTTGCTCAACTGACTTTTAGTCTTACTCGACAGAGGTACGTTCCCACGTAGCACGTTGTAGGCGCACTCGCAGACTGAACGAATGCGACTCTTGTCACAAACCTTTAACAGTGCCTTGCGTTCCTTGGGTGTTGCATGTATCAGCGCTCTGAGCAGCGGTGCGTCCTTCTTCAAGCACGACATGATTGCAACTGACTTACTTTTATTTTTTCTTTGGTAAGTACACGTAGTTTACACGATCCTCGGGGAATATGCAAGTGCGTACTCTCATGTCCTCAGATGTCGACTGTTTCAAGTCCAAAAGTAGATAACCGTGTGCCTGTTTTGTGGCGTCACTGTAGGCTTCCTCTATGAACTTTGGGCTGTCTGGATATATCTGCCTGGCTAAATATCTGATTTGTACTCTGTCTCTGGGATTTTTAAAAAATATAATGTAGTGAGCATTTAGTGAGATGTCTCTCTGCCCACGGCCCTGATGAAAAAGATTTTGAGTAATGAAAAACACACTGATGTTACGGTGATGACAACCCTTCGTGAATAGATCCACCACTCTATCATCTGCCTCACGCATCATATCGTCAATTATAACCAGTATTGGTTCCTTACCATCATAATCACTCAAGTCTGGTAAGCCCTCAATGTGGTTTATTTTGGAATTACTTACATCACCTCCTCCTCCACCACTACCATAATGCCAGTTGATTTTGGTAAATTTTACATCACACATTTCATTTATGTGTTCAATAAACTTGGACACAAAATGTGATTTACCACTGCCCGATGGACCCGCCACAATGGCTGAGAATGGATGCTGCCACTTCAAGCTCATGACTGCTACTGACACTAAAACTAAATACCATACACTTTTCTTAATATAAAGGTTTGGGGTTTCATCTTAAAATAAAAGACATTAGTTTATGCTGTAATGTACATGGATTATTTATTGCTTACGAAAGCTATCAAAATTTATAAAGGTTAATTAAATCTTGAGTCTTCTTTTTCTTGCTTTACAAAAATTCCAACGGTGTGAATTTACTGCCTGGAAGTGGACTGCGCTTCACCAGACGTAGGCGATCTCCGAAGCCGCTGTTGTACCGCTCGATGTCGTGATCGCTCAGTACTTGGTTGAAACGCCTGGGCAGGTAGACTCGTAGGAAGAAATCATCGCCGACTTGACCCTCGAGAATGACGACGACTGTCTCGCCGAATGGAGTGGTCACACGCTCCATCCCGCTGATCGCATAGCTGCACTCCTCTCGCAGATCAGACAGGCGGGTGTAGGCCGGAGAGCTGGACTTGCAGGTGTTCAATGATGTCCGCAGGTCCATCGTTACACCAGGTGCGGACTCTGAAGTCATGCTGCTGCTGATGCTCGACATGGTAATGATGAGAGTATGAGGATGATGCGACTAGTCGAAGTGGTCTCCAGGCGAAGAATGATGCTCGGTCGGTCCGTTCGTTCGGTTTTTGTTGCCTGCGACGCCATCTTGGAAATTTTTATGTGCGCAGGTGGTCGATGAAACGTGAGAAGGGTCGTCCCGCAGGTGTTTGGCACATTCCACAATGTCTAGACATCATAAATCTTCTTTTGTTTGTGCAGGTGGTCGATGAAATCTGAGAAGGATCGTCCCGCAGGTGTCCAATCTTTTGTTTGTGCAGGTGGCCGGATGCAGGTGGTCGATGTAATCTGAGAAGGGTCGTTCCGCTTCTTTTGTTTGTGCAGGTGGTCGATGAATTCTGAGAAGGGTGGCGACCATCATGGATTTTTTATGAGCGCAGGTGTTCGGCGAGGTCGCACTCCACAGTGTCTAGACGTTGTTCCTACAATGTTTTCTTGGTGGGTCTTCTACGCGCATCTTGCTTTTTCGGTTTTATCATTGGCTTTTTCGGTTTCTCTATTGTCTTACTGTATCGTGTTACTGTTTGTGTCAAGCCGCTAATCTTCGGTACTCCCGTAGCTTTATTAATCCACATATTCTCTGACTTGTCCACTACTTGGTTGACGCTCTCGTATAATTCACTATTCTTGTCTATAAATAATCCGCATCTGTACACCATATCCGAACCATCATACATTTCCATTTTTAATAGCACTGGTCCGCTGTTTGATGGATTTTGTACCGCGTAAAATTGTCCATTTTCAAGCCATGACACGATGGGGCAGTCATCTGAAGGTTTTGGAACCCATCCTGGTTTTGCTGTTTCTTCCACTTTAGGCTTAGGCGTAGGTCTTATCCTCTTCTTAGGCCTCGGTGATGGTGGAACTGGT
This sequence comes from Neoaliturus tenellus, assembly GCA_030545055.2. NCBI lineage: Eukaryota > Metazoa > Arthropoda > Insecta > Hemiptera > Cicadellidae > Neoaliturus > Neoaliturus tenellus. Next base: position 186,301,253 of record CM061534.1, on the reverse strand, counting down.
ATCTGCTCGAGTGTAGCGTTGTCGTCCGCGGCGTTGATGTCGGCCATGAATGCATTCAAGTATTCGTCAATTAATCCGGACGCGCTCATGTCTGTACCGCACGAGTGACTGTGTAAGACTGAGTGAATCGCTTACTTACAGTGTATGAGTCGAACGACATTTTGTAAAAAGCGCGCGGGTTTCAAGGACATGCGGACGGTTATGTAACTAACGTTGATGGCGTGGGTAGTGTTTAGGCGGGAAGCAAATTATGTAAATTGAAAAATGGAATAAACGAAAATAAATGAAATAAACGAAATAAACGGAAATAAACAAAAATGAATTAATTTAAAAAAAAAAAAAAAAAAAAGTCAAATACCTCTACTAATTCGGGGGGGGGGGTCCTCGGGGGTCCTCGGGGGGGGGGGTGTCTCGGGGGGGGGGGTCTCGGGGGGGGGGGGGGTGCCGCTCTTTGCCGCTCCACCCTTACTTCGGCCAAGTCCCCCTACTACTGCAGTCTGCCCTTTGCCGCCTCACCACGATACGGCTATGTGGCCTGCGACCATGACGATGACAACGCGCCGTGCATACAGATATCAAATTTTAATTTCCCCAAAATTTTGCCGCCCTTGAAATTTGCCGCCCTGGGCATGTGCCCATGTTGCCCATGCGGTAAATCCGGCCCTGAGACCTGGCATTCCGCCTAGTATGAAGATGAGCCGGTAAAGTCGTATTTTATTATCTAGATCCTTATTTCATATAACAAATTTTATTGTGTTGTGTTTGATTTAACTATCTTTAAATAAGTTACCTTACCGAATATATACGGCTTGGATCTCATTTCCATTATAATACATTGGTATCAATGAACAATGGGAGTTACAATAAAGCGATTTGAACACCTAAAAGCCTGTAATTACAAGGGGCATATTGGGTTTAATTGGCTTCTCAACTCCGAGATTGTGCGGGAATGATCAGCTTTGTGCAGCGGATGCACTCTAAATGCGGTACAGCGACAATCCCCTTACCGCAGTGGGGTTCTGCCACACGAGCCTTGCCACTGGATTAATGTACATTCAAGGGGCTTAATGTGAACAATTGAACAATACACATTCATAGGTAGTAACGATGTTCCAAATCTGCAAATATAATAAAAAATACGACAGCAAACTGTGATATGCTCATATATCATTTATAACCATAAGAAATAATAATATCAAAACATTACTTACTATAAGAAAAAATATTTTAATGAAGTTAGTAAACTTGCTTCTATATTATTTTATGAAAAAGAGTAAAACGTATTTATTCGTAAAATTTAATTAATCATAGTGTTCTCTTAAATGCTTAATGTTCCAACTTTATTCAAATTAGTCAACATTTGACCAGTTCCTTTTGAAATGTGTGGACATCGGTATATGTTTTTGTCGTCTTTAACATTTAGGAAGGTGAAATAACGGTTTTTATCTTAGGTTTTTTTTTTTTAATACAGCAAATTCTAAAATTTTAATAAACTATCTCCTACAGTAAGTATTTTTATATGAAACAAAACCTTGTACCTTTTTTTAAATGTGTCTAAATGGTCTCTTTTGCAATTGCCATCTTAATAATGTGATTTGTTGTTTATTACCGTTATTAATACAGAACAGTATCTTCCAAGTTGTAACTGCTGCGGCAAACTTGCCATGAGAAGTGCCCAAGTTATTGTAACATCTGTTGCTCAATCGGTAGAACACACTAGCAATATGTTAGATTTTTCACAAAAAAATTAACTTGTACATTGATCGTTATTTAAGTAACCCAACAATAATTGTTTATTTAAATGTGCAAATGTTCCCAATTTTAATTACATTACATGCAAAGCAGGGTATTTACTTAAGTAACCTACGTAATCATTGTAATTAATGTAAATCAAAATAAAATATCTCGAACATAGGCAGTTTTGCATTGAGTTTTCATTAAATTAAATGTGTTATTCAATGTAGGGTTCAAAATATTTTACCAAGTGAAGTTTTTGAAATTTTAAATCTTCACCTAGTAGGGTTTCTAGGATAAATTGGACAAACTCAGGAAGTACTGCAATAACCTAATTATTAAATATAATACTTTTTCTACAACTTAGATACTACAGTACGAGGTTTTAGATATACAATGTGCCCTTTTAGCCTTATAATTAGAAAATATTAATATTTTTCATCGAGTGGATTCTCTAAATAATATAATGAATTTGTCCATATATTTTCTCATAAAGAAAAAAACTCTCAAAATGTTATTCAAAACCAATTATAAGTATAGAATTTATACATAGATAAAAGTAAGCTTGCTTTCAACTATACAAGAACCAAAGAAATATACGTTTTATATCCCTGGGAGATTCAGATAAAGTTAATTAAATCACCGAGAAGAAACAATGTTTGAAATCTTAAGATGAGGTGATATTTTGTAATAAAACTGTCATTCATTACCAGAATCTCTATTTAGATTTTCTAAGAATTGCTGACTTCTCACTCGATTTATTTAATGTGATTTTACATTGGGTAGTCATCTTTCACAAACAAACTTTAAACATTCCTTTATAAAGGCAAATAAAAACAAAATGCATTATTAATATAATAAATACTACGGATTGGTAAACTTTTAAATGGTATAAAACTCTAAAATTTAAAATATATGTATACCGTATATGAAAAATAGATGTCCATATAGATGAAAACTAAAAAAATTTAAGTATTGTAGCTGGTTTATCGATTGTTTTGGGCTTAAAATATAGCTTAGGCCAAAAAATTTTATAATTTCGTTGTTCTTGATACATTTTCATTACTCTTGTTGTTTGTTCTTCTTAGGATTTCCATGTTTATTACTGAGGTTATATACATATATTTGTTATTAATATTAGGTTTTTAATTGTTCATTATTAATTGTTATTCAATTTGTTTTCATAGTCATACAATTGCCATAAAACTATGTATACTTAGATTTTTTTCTTTTATGCTCGATGTTATAAGCATGATTAATTTTGTTGAAAACCTGACTAATAATTGTAAAAATTGTAAATTGGAGTTTTCTGTTGATAAATTAATAAAACTTAAGAATTCCTTAATAATTAATTGTTTTTTTTTCAGTTATGTTCAAATAGTAGATACTTTGATGATGGCAAATAAAATTACAATATGCAACCTTAAAACAATATATAAACTGGAGTTTTTAAATACCATGAACCATATTGTACCTTTAGGTCTTAACAAAGTGGCTGTTTGTCCCATAGCATTGGATTTTTTAAAAATACATAATTAATTAATGTATTGTTTAAGATTATGAACATGAATTAATACTATATAATCCCCCTATTATATTAATTATAGAAACATATAATCATTACCATTTACAACAATTTAGGTCTCGGAGTGAAAATAACCTCTGTTACTGGTTGATACTAAACGCCATTTTCACATATTACATATATTATAAAAATATTACATATTTACAAATGTAAATGTATCGAGTGGTTTTGAAAGGGTTTATCATTTAACTTCGTAAATAATACCTACAGAATTTTTAAATGTTATACTTGACATACAGAAGCTAATCAAGTTGGAAGATTTAACATTCAAAATCTAGTGAAGAGAAACATTTATTTCGTTTTCATCAAAATTGAATATTTTTGTAGTCAGTTAAATTTATACATAAAATAAGGAAATTCGTTAATAAAGGTTCCTCGCAGATATTCATGAGGTGGAGGCTCCAGATTAAAACTTTATCAACGGGAGGTCCTTATTGAGGAAGCGCAATAACTGACGCAATGGCAGCTTGGTCGTTGATATTATTGCGGGCATCTTGGTCCCGATGAAGATATTCCAGCTTAAAACAGAACTTAGAATGGCAACTGGCATGCTTCGATGACATGGAATAGCTTTGCATTAGCATGAAATTAATTTTACAATTATGTGAGCGATTCTTTTGATAAAAATAACAGGGTACAATTTATCTAAGATGTGTTTAAGTTTGCATATCCGTACATAAATTCTTATTTTATTTTACATAAAGTGGACTTTAAATACATGTTTAAAGATTTTTTAATTCTCTCCTTGTAAGTCAAAATAAACCGATAGTATTACTATAAATAACTTTTATATAAAGTTTTTAATAACCTAAACCTTCCCTATATCTTTAATTTTTTTATTCATTATTTTTAAAACAATTTAATGAACTTAATATGTGCAAGGACTTGGTATCTAACCAGAAATAACCATTAAAAATACCACTATAAGAATTATTTTACTCTTGCAAAAGAAAGCCTACAACTTTACTTGATATAAATCTAGAAAAGGACTTAAGAAAACAAATCGGCGGCCATCAGTCTATTCCGGCTCAGCGGTTCGATGTGGTTCATTTGATTCTTGACAGATTCCGTCCTAAGCCATAAGACGAGTTCTTTAAGAGGGCTCTTGAGAATTTCACCAAAGTTTTGCAGAATATCAGCTACTGCACCGTACTGGGAACCGCTTTAAGCATTAGACGATGTGGTAGGAAAATAAAAGTCTCGGCGCAGATCGAAGGAATCAACTTTAAATATGATGATGCCGATAGATAGAGCGCTACTAACAGTTTATCTATAATGAAACAATTTGTTTTTGTGAATAATTAATTTTGTAGATTTTAAAAGTGGTGTACGGGTGGTCTGGGACACCCGGTGTAAGGTAACAGTAAGTAATAGATTGTCTTATGTATAGTTCCATTTACAATTACTCTATGTTAATCTGTTAACATCCATGACGTTAGTCACGCAGTTTTCGCTTAGTTTCGAACCCCGAGTCGACTCATCCAACTTCGTTGAGTCAACGGCTGTTTAATTTCCCGAGAGCTTTGAAGCTAAATGTAAATATTCTCAACATCTACATGGTGTTATTACGTGACCCCAACATGGGGATTTTGGCATTCCGAAGTAAACCAAATACGTCAGAACACCAATAGCTTTATATTTTTAACATAACAAATCTTTAACAATTTACTATATAGAAATATGAACAATTATTAGTGCTTTTATTAGTTTCATACATAGATGATAGTCAAATATTTGTTTTAAAGATCAAAGACAATATACAAGGTAAAACTGGCCTGGATTGTTCGGTTATTAGCTAATGGCAATGTCAAAGAATCAGTTGGTTCTAGACAGCAACAAAGTCACACAACAGCACATCCATTCTACACTCAGTTTTCATTCATATCCTTAAAATATGTTTAGTTTTATGATAGCATTCTGTTTGAGGCATAGCACACGTGTTTGGTGTATTAGGCTTTTAAATACAAAGGTTTCCAAAAAAGGACTCGCTAGAAAGCGACGAGTTTCAGATTAATTTCCATACTAACAATTGCATTTTACGTTAAAGAATGAGGCAATTCTTATTCAATTGATTGAAACAAGAGTTTCTATTGAGGATAATATCTGTAATGAGAAATTTCACGAGTATAAGACTCATATCACTCGAGTAGCTGTACTTTAGAGGTCTTTGTCTGACGTAATCAGGGTTGCCAACGTCACTGACAAAGACATGAAAATCTCGTATGAGCTGGAGCTAAGCCAAAGATGACAAAAGAATAATTTAAAGTTTATTATTTAAAATTGCACTGCTTATTAAACCGGATTAAATTCATCCCTTTCTTATGAACTTTTAAAAATGTTATATAGAATTAAAAAATTTTAAGTCGTATACACCCTTGTTTAAAAATTCATAAGAAATTTATTTATTCAATGCGGTTTAATAGGCTGTACCAATTTCCAAAGTTATGGTGTATACATTTTTAATGTTGGGTGATTTCTTAAATAAATACACTCGTGGTGAATCACTTGGCTGAAATTATTTTGTTTAAAACATAATATTTACTATTCTTTGGGATAGTTTTAAGTAAAGGTTGTATTTAATAGTTTAAATTTAGTTACTCTTCAAAATAGTTCTGGGGAAAGGTTGATTTTTTAATGTGAACAGTTTTATAATTCTTTGGCATTTGAAAATGTCGAATTAGAACTTGAACACTGGCTGGGTAGCTGAGTGGTAATAGTGCTCGCCTTTAAATCCAAATGTTGTCGGATCGATCCTGAGAAAAGTTAGTAGCTTTTTAAAGGTTCGATTCTGGACCCAGTTGCCATTTGTCATTGGGCTATTAATTAATTATGCTTTCTAACAACTGGCCGATAGTAACAAGACTGGGGTTTGGACCGTTCCCCGTCGAAACGTTAAAAAAAATGCCACTGGCGTAGATACACACAAAATACAAAATAAAAAAAATGTCGGACAGGAGGTTAAGTAAACGCTTGAATTTTCGTCACGTCTGAAGACAGGAAGCACTTTACAGCCGGAAATAAAGCTTCGATTCCACACCAGCAAACAACCACTACCATCTTTAAGGTATATTTTATGGTTTCATTGATCTTATGGGAAAGATATTTATTATGCCTGTTCTTTTTTATGTACGATAACACATTTCATTTAATGTAGGCATATAATGTTTTCAAACTAAATGTTCAAACTTAACAGATTTAAATAAAATTAAGGTTTTGCTAACACAAACCTTTGAGATTATTTACTTAACAACTACCGTAAATTCAAGTACCGAATCAATACAGTATCAATATTGGAATATCATATAAAGTACCGTATGGTAACTTGTCAAGTGCAGTAACAAAATGGTTTCACTGATTGAAAAAACTCTTATATGTGCTGATGCATACGTGACGACTGGCTGACTAGATAGAACTACTATACAGGGTGTTTCAGAACTCCCTACCAATATTTTAGGGCATTGTTCCTGGGTTAAAAACATATCTAAATATCATATTTAAATTGTCCGGAAGTCTTAAGTTACTCACACAGCCGCCATTTTGTTTTTTACACATAATAATTTTTCTTTCCGTAACGGATGGTTGTATTCAGATCATATTTGGTATAAATCTTTATCATACCAATGTACATTTCCAAGAAAAAAATTATTTTTTTCCATTGTATATTTTCAAAATGGCGGCCATTTTAAATTTTCAAACTCAAATATCTCAAAATTGGTAAATTGTATAAAAATTTTACAAGACACAAAAAAGTTGCCCAATTAAATTATCTAACCAACGGTACCAAATTTTTAAGGATCTGACAACAAATAACGGAGTTATTGCGATTTTTCTTCATAAAAACATTGATTTTGCTGTTAAAATGGCCTTGTTTGCATTAAATTCAATGCAAAATCAATGTTTTTATGAAGAAAAATCACCATAACTCCGTTATTTGTTGTCGGATCCTTACAAACTTGGCACCATTAGTTAGGTAATTTAATTTGGCAACTTTTTTGTGTCTTGTAAAATTTTTATAAAATTTACCGATTTTGAGATATTTGAGTTTGAAAGTTTAAAATAGCCGCCATTTTGAAAACATACAATGGAAAAAATTAATTTTTTTCTTGGAAATGTACATTGGTATGATAAAGATTTATACCAAATATGATCTGAATACAACCATCCGTTACGGAAATAAAAATTATTATGTGTAAAAAACAAAATGGCGGCTGTGTGAGTAACTTAAGACTTCCGGACAATTTAAATATGATGTTTAGATATTTTTTTAACCCAGGAACAATGCCCTAAAATATTGGTAGGGAGTTCTGAAACACCCTGTATAAGAACCCATAAGAATATGTCCTATATATAAAATTACATAATACGTAAATGAAAGAATAAAACTTATTCACTCGAATTCAGTTTTATTTTAAACAGACGAACGTCAATGTTTTAATCTACACTTATAGTACGTTACAAGAAGTAATAAGAAAACATGTTGATTACTTACAGATAATTCCTCCTGTTCAGGCCCGTGCTGGAACACCGGGACGTATCCCGGCGCGCCCTCCGCCTGGAGATTTTTGGCGCCCTGGTTCCGAATCAGACAAATTTTATTCTGAATGCTAACAATAAAACATTTTACTTAATTCAAATGTCTCTCTTCTATATAAACAGCATTTAACAACAACTTGAATAAAGAAAACGTTAGTTTAAAGTAATATTTTCAATCTTAATCATTCTTGAACTAGGATTATGGCAGGCCTATTCTCCACGAGCGTTTCTATCGCGGCGTTTTGCTCGCGTCTGAAACGCGCATGAACTGGAACCATGGCGAGTAATGGGTGAGTCTCCACGGGCGTTTTGGACGCCGCGACAGCGGGCGATACGGCGTTTCTTTATTATACGTTTCTTTTCTTTCAACGACACATCGTTGTCGGACCTGTCAAAACGCGACGACATCGTCGTGATCCATTCTCCACGTGGCGTTTTCCCGCGGTTGTCGCCATGCTGCACGCCTGACCATATTGGGTATTAAAATAAAAACATATTAATCGAGTGTTTGTTCGAACTTCACTCCTCTGCTAAACCTTTTTAGCAGCTACAAAACAAAATAAACATTATATGATTCAATTAAAAAATCGAGTGTTCGAGTGAAGCCTACTTCGGCCTACTGCATGTGCGGTCTACACGGTGACTCTAGCAGCACATAATGCCTCACGTAATGTCTACATTTGCATGGAGACCAAAGACTTCGGGTGTGTCTGTCGCAGGTAAACTGTTCACATAGTCTACATAAAACTGGAAGATAAGGAATAAGCACACTTAAGGCAACAATTTACAAATAATCAAATAAACAGCGGAGTGGGATGGTTAAATTTCCATTATTCTGGATAAAAAATTTTTTTCTAAACAAATCTAAGGCAAATAAACCCGAATGTCCTTCAAGGACAGGGTGGACTAGGGTATTACAGGACACGGTAGGGTATTAAGGACAGGGTGAACAGGATGAATGAACAAAAAAACAAGGGGTGAAAAATTATTGAAATCCAAAAGAGAATCATAAAAAAAACTGTGTAAGATTAAGAGATATTTTTATGTTTTGTAGATTTGTGTACGACTTGTTGTTACTAATCTATTGTTATTGTTATTAACCTATGTTTTCATAAAAAAACACGGACATTAGTGTTTTATGATTTAACTTTAACTTTTCACATTTTTGTCTTAAATATTTTTGTCTACTAGACTTTATTCGGAACTTAGGTTACACCTCAAAATTGAAACTCTAAAAATTTATTTTGCCTTAATTAAAAAATAGAGTATGATCAGTATATCATCCGAGACCACTCAAGCTTGCTCTCTATTTTTAGAGGGTGTGATTTTTTACTTTTCATAATTTAAAAAAAAAAAAAAAAAAACTTAAAATCACATTTTATTTTTTGAACAAAATATTTTGGTACGAATAAAAGTATATAAACCAAATTTTTAGTACATTGTATAATTTATAAAATTCCATGTATAACAAAGTTGAATAAATGATATCAAAAAATGTATAACTGTTGTTGCAAACTCCCAAAGAATCCAAGCAGTAATGGCGTGTTCTCCACGACTGGTCGTAGAAGCCTTACTCTGGTAGGCTGAAGAAAAGGACAGTCAACCCCTTGAACAAAGGCAGGAGCTGGAGCTTTATGTAGAAGCTCTTGTAGGTTGAACTCCTGTGGAACTTCTTCCTTGAGGTCGAGAAGCCTAAATTTGAAGTTGTCGAGTTCTATCTGTAACCCTCGGTCGAGGAAACTCGGTCAACTACTCTGTTGAAAGGATGAGCTCGTAAAACTGTGAGAGGAGCTATTTCCGAACGCTTCTCGAAACTTTGTTTTCTTCTATGGATGTGAGGAGTTTCTACCAAGAACTGGAGTTGAGTAAGAGAACCCTGGGTCAAGTTTGGAACCTCTTCTAAAGCACAAACCAAGGAGATGTAGGGAGCAGCTAATACTTTCAGGAGAGAGCAGCCAAAAGTGATTAGTTGCTATGAAAACCATTTTATTTTAAGTAATTGTTGAAAGTGTTAAAATCTAAGTAAAATATGGAATCAGTGGTTCCTAACTTTTTTGTGCGTGAATGAATTAAAGTTTGTGAATTCAAGGTAACACATTTAAAAATGAGATACACTTAATTGAAAGAGAAGTTATTATTTATTTCAATATTTTTTACTAATTTGTACCCTCTCCTATCTTCTTGTCACTTACCGGACATTCACAGTTTATTCCTGCTTTTAAAGTGAGTGAAGTTATGTCAATAAATTCTGCAGAATTTCTATCAACAATATAAATAATGCATTCGGTTTAAAATATGATATTTTGCCTTCTTTCAGTCTAAAAAAAGTTAAATCTTGCTTCTACATGTATAAAAAGTCATATTTTAATAGTAAACAAGTGTTTGATTCTAGTTAAATTAATCGAGACAATGTAGTTTAATTTACAAAAAGTTACTGTAGTTGATATTATTACTAAGTGTTACGTGTTAATTTTATTAATAAATTACTAAAATCATGTTTCAACTAGTTTTGTCTTTTATTCTGTTTTGCCCGAAGAAACTAGTGATATTGACTGGGCACCCTGAAGCCATAAATTAGTAAAAAAACGGAAGGATTTGCACGTAGATAAAGTATGGATTTAAAGCTATCAAACCGTTTAAAATGTGTATTTTTGGTTTAAAATTTCAAAATATATTCACTACATTCCATACTCTTAGACCCTCGGTAATCATCCTTTTGATGCCGTAGAGAGTTGTAAGGATAAGGGGAATGGGGGGGGGTTTACATTGGCGCCCTCTGGCCATGGCTGTCCACCCCCCTAAGAAGGGTGGTTCCTACTCCTGTTCAATTGTTTTGTGGTGAATATTTTTTTAGAAATATCTGCAGAAAACTAAGAAACGATGAAGAAATAAAACATCAGTCATGTTAACTTCATTACTCCGTAACTCCGGGAGATAAGGCAGATAAATGAAGCAACCCAGCAGCAACAATCGCATCGGTGACAGCGACATACACCGGCCATCCGTCATCTGTTGCTTAGCTACAGCCTCATACAGCTTCAGCCGTACCCTCCGTGTACGCCGTGGTGGAGGGTTGGGGGGCGGGAGGTGACAGTCGGGTGGGGTGAGAGCAAAGATTTGACTGAGAAATATTGCTAAAGTAAATATTAAAACTCTACTATGCATAACATGACCCGACTTATTAAGTGAAGTTATAATAATTACTCATTAAAAACTTTAACTTCAGAACTTTAGTTTTTACTTTAAAGTCTGCAGTACCTCTTCCATCTTGGACTTTTAGTTCCATAAGAACAATGTAAAATTACTGTTAATTATGTAATATAACAATGTAATATTACTGTTAATGTCTTTAAAACACTTTATCTCGATAATCTTGCATCGGATTTGCATGAAACTTGAATATGTTCACCATAAAAACCAAAAAAACCGTCATTAGTGGTTAATATGACGTAGATAATTTTTTCAGTAAACCTCCTAAAATGGTTTAAAATGGTTTTAAAATGGTGTTCTTCTGCTTTTCATTTCTTTGAGAACACTTTCTGTAAACGATTTTTTACTGCCGTTTAATATTGCAGTTGAGTTTTATATAAGCAAAACTATTTCCTATCTGGATAACAAGTTACGTATCTTTATGTTGTCGCCAATCCTATATTTTTACGTGGATGTGGAATTAGGGAGGACTAATAGCATATATTTGAGCATAGATTTACCTTACAATCGTTAGGGTAACTGTAAATTATACATAATAAAAACATTTTTGGACTGGATGTTCATGCTACTTTTAATTTTTACACATACATAAATATGTTAACATAACTTGACTTGTCCGAAATTCCTTTATATTACAACTATATGTTAGCTATAGTTTCATTTATCACATAAGCATTATCAAAACTTAAATGAAGAAGGTTTATTCCATTCTTGCGAATTTCGTTTATAAATAAAGGCACACTGAACACGAAACATAAACCTTTAGTAGTTCGCCGGCCGGCACACGTTTGTAGTACCGGTACCTAGTGGCAAGGCTGAACTAGTTTGTCTACAAGTCTACATACAGTAGAGGACAAACCATAGTTGATCATAATTGACAAACAAGTTAAGTAACGATTGCCTGGCGAAGAACTACTAAATGTTAATCTTTCGTGTTCAGTGTTCCTGTATTTACAGATAGAATTCGCAAGAATGGAATAAACGTTCTTTAATTTAAGTTTTGATAATGCCTACGTGATAAATGAAACTATAGTCAACATAGTTGTAATATAAAAGAATTTCGGACTTGAAAGTATTGTTAAAATTGTTATATTGATAATCTATTTCGGTATACTTAAACATTAATAAACTTTACATGGGTTCTTTGATTAGATCACATCTTTGAACATCTTTTTAGTAAATAATTGTTCATACAGTTCATGTAGCAAAATTTTCTGATTTAAACATAAATTGCATGTCTAAAATAAAATCATTTTACTCTAAATTAACAAATAATACATTAAACTCATATAAACGTGTAAAACAAGTTTTATAGCAAAAATTCATATCACTGGCATTTTTTTCTTCTTTTTTTAATTTGTATAATTGAACAAACGTATCCTTGTATATTTTTTATAAGTATGTCTATTTAAAAATGCTAAAAAAATCTATACTTATTTAATACGCTAAGGGTTTTTTTGTCATGAGAACTCCTCCTACAATTTTTAACCGATTTTCAAGTTTTTGGTGTCGTTGGAAAGGGCTTGGTCTGTAGTTGTTTCCTCCAAAAACTGATGAGAATCGGACTGAAAATAAGAGCGCTATCCACCATTGAAATCTCAAAATTTCCCATTTGAATAACATTGGGATTGAATAAAGCATTTTAAACATCTGTTAATAATCAGCTGTAAATACGAGTAGATTTTGGCCTTTAAAGATATTCACAATATTGGATTGATTGGATGTCATTGGTTTAGAGCAAGTAAAATTTGTATCATATTAAAATAAATTGCTCGATTTCGAGCAACACGTTTACTAGTAATTTATAAATGGAATTTAGTGCCTTTGATACATATTGATTTTCGAAAATCTTAAATTGGCTTTAATTAATTGTTATCATACCTAAATGTATATTATGTATAGACATATCTTTCCTTGATATATTCCTTCTTTCCTTGATTATATTTTGACGTTGTTTTTACATTATCTTTATAGAAAGATAATGTAAAAATAACGTCAAAATATAAACAAGGAAAGATTTTAAAACGGTTAGACAAATTTGCAGAACTTTAAGGAATTTTTGTTACATTAATTAAGTTCACAAAGATTTAAAAATTACAATCTATGTAAACAAAAGTTTGTCTAGAGAGCATAATAATAATTCATGTAAATGGCAAACAATAAGTGCTAGGATTACAACGGCTTTGGTTGGCAAGTAGTTTGGATATGCAAATCTTCTTGAGAGTAGTTGGATGATCAAAGGTGGAAATTTCACCAACTTTGATGGCATTGCCATTAATAGTATTTACTTTATAACGGAAGTTTCTAATAATGAGTAGTATTATATAAATATTTTAAGAATTTTCAAAATTTTTAAGAATTTTTAAAATGCATATACTTAGCATGAAAGTGTTTTATATGTTTGTTTTAAATAAATTTTACCGAGCCACGAAAAAACTTTAAAAATAAAATCTATCACTATATGTGATATCAATAGATAAAACAATTTTATAACAATACATTTTATTGAGCCAAAAATATTAGAAAAATTAAATATTTTTCTATACATAAGCACTGTTAGTCATACTTTTTATTCAGACTGTAAGAACTGTAGGGCTTTATGAGAACTCAATTTATTGTATGATATAAATTCGACAAATACATCTAGGCCTAACTAGATAATTTTGTTCGCAGAATCCAACGCGTAAAATGTATAGCGTACCTCTTTTAATAGACAGTGAGTAACAAAACATGTTTTAAAAATTAGAGTCAGAACAAACATTTGAAATTGTTCTTATAGAATATATGTTCATAATATATGAATAATTGTTTTATCAGCATAAAATCTTAGTTTTAAAAATCCACTAAAATAAAAATCTACCTAGACGGCTATTTATCATCTATATTGTATGATTCCGAAATTGAATTCGTATATTCTTTTATGAAGAATACGAAAGGTATTACATATTTTATTTAAGCTATTATTAAAATTACATTAAACGTACTAAAATTTGATAGTTTTAGTAAGTGATTAAATTTTTATTATTTTATTGCTAGTTCCATTAATTAATTCGCTTAAATTTGAACATATACGTATACACATTTTTTTCTGACTAACTTTCATTGAAAAATAATTTTGAAGTTTTGTGCTTGAAAAGTAGAACGGTCAATTTTTTTAATAAAAGTAAAAAATTGAATAAAAAATTAATCCTTTACACTCAAAAATAAACATCACCTGTTTGTAAATCATTAATAAATTTAAAGCAATTAAATAGAACTTTCTACAACCATGCGATTCTATTCAGTCAAAATTGTTTCCAGTGTACATTTTTTCATTGGAGGTTTTCAATTTTTATTTTTGCCTCAAAAGAACATCTCAACAAAGCGGCCGCGGCCAAACACAAGCCCATAACGGGAACGAGGCGCTCTCGGCAGACTCGGTGTTATTTGTGTCAACTGGAAACCTTTTGTCCTTCCAACTTGAACTGAACTTCAAACAACACCTTTGTCATATGCTTTTTATTTGTTTCAATATTCTACAGACATTAAGCAAATTTAGTTAAGGCCGTTAAATAAAAAATTAATAGAAGTTAAAAAAAATGTTTATTTGTTTTCCATAAACATAAAGTGTGCTTATTAATAAAATAAAATCTAATTTGTTTTTTTATCATAGATTGAATATTTATAAATGGTTCTAATCGACAGTATTAATTAATTGGGAGACCACCAACTGCTCAGTTGTGCAACTGGTTAACGTTGTATCTGTGCGACGATTTTAAATTCCAAGATATTTTATTGCGGAGGGCTCCACCAGGGTCGCCTCTGTATGCGCTTTATTGTCACGCCGCGCGGTGCGAGTGGGGTAGCGGGCGTCGGGGTAGGTTTGTTGAGCAGTTCAAACGTTGACCAGTTAAAACTTTTAATATTGTTTCGTTTTATTAATCGTTCATCAGGTGTATCGTTGACCAGTTAGACAATTAAGCAGTTGGTGGCCCCAAGAATTAATTATGTTTTATAAAAAGTTTCTACTGTACTCAAAGACTTACAGTATAATGTGAATTACTAGGTGGGACAATCTTCAGTTACATTTACTGCTTAAGGGTATAAGCAATACTTCATTTTTTGTTTTGGTTGTTATGGTCTGAGGATGCATTCCTTGAATGCGAAAGGCCTTACCACAATAAAATTTTATTTATTGGATGTGAGTTTTCAATTTAAAATTTATTAATTGTTCCAATAAGAAGAGCTACAGAAATAATTCACCGTATGATTTCTTTTCTGTGTTTTTTTCTCTCTAAATATATTTTCATATCGTGTGTTTAAAATAAATAAAAATCGTATTTTGTTTTTTTAAATTGATATGTAAATCAACTTTTAATAATCAGCCATATACAGTGACTTTTATTTTGATTAAGATGTGTTATTAGTTTAAGAATATTTTTGTAATACTGTAAGTCCAAAAATGTGTTTATTATGTAACAATTTAAAAAAAAAATCAAGAAATAGGTTAGTCAATAATAGCACGTTTTAGTAATTGATTCAAATTGCAACATTTTAATACATGTCTTATGAGGTTATTTGTACAGTGCTAAGCATTATTTTAATACCTAAGTAATAAAAAGTCATTGGCAATACTTTTACTGATACTCGACTTACATTTGTGTAATGGCATTCACATTTATGTCTGGTGTTAAAAATTAACAATTTCTTCTTTTGTATGTGATAATTATCTTAGTTGTGGGTTTTTTATTTTTTTCATTAATTGGGTCTAATACTAAATGAGTACGGTAATAAAGAGTTGTGAAACGTTTGAAATTAAATTAAATGTGTAACGTTTGATCAGATTGATTTAAATGTTTCAGTCACTAACGACCAAAGTTTACGGAAGTATAGGCAAAGAAACTTTTCAATACTGCTTGGAACAAAAATGAAACTTATCTAACTAACTTTGTTCTTTTCTTGAATAAAGTCTCTACAAACCTTATTATTTAATAATTATTATACAAAATCAGATTTATTTTTTAATTAACATATAAATTAATATACCTTAAATAATAAAAGTATTGCTATTGAAAGTTCCCACACCATTTTTATTAATTTGAATATTAACCGCATCTACTTTAAAATCCGACAATATTTTTTAGTAATTTAGTTTCAACATTAAGAAAACAAATCTTTAATTATCAACCTGTTTTTGAGGGTTTTAATTGCATCCAAGGATTAAAATTACTTGTATGATCACGTCTTCATTATTACGGTTTGAACCGAGAAAATACTTCTCGCATAGAGCTCAATAATTCCAATATACATAAATCGTGCGAAAAGTCCGCAATTTTGCATACAGATCGCTCCAGTTAACACAAAACTAAATTAACTTCATTTCGATACATTCATTCTGGTACCAAAAACTGTTATTTGAATAAACCATTTACAGACACTTAATTGAGGAAAATTGGAATAGGAAAATTATTTAGGTTATCATTACATGTGGAATATTTTCTATAATAATAAAGCTATAATGCATGCAGCTATAAAATTCACGATTACGACTTATATATTTTTTAATAGTAAAGCTCTAATGAATTTGATTAGTAATGTGTTATGAAATTTTTAACATGAATCAACATGTTAGAGTTGCATCAGTACAGAGTAATTTAACATGGTGAAGTCGAGGCAACTTCAATAACTTATATCATTAATCAAAACAACTGACTAACATTATCCGTCATTGTGTCTACTATAACAATACCCCTGCTGAGCGTTAACAGGATAAGTTATTAATTGGAAGAATGTATCCATATAATATTAGAAATATTATATTACTTAAGTTACCGTTTAAACCTTCCAACGCTTAAAAAATACTTTGGAACTTTATCATTGACAGGCACGAACTTTATAATTGACACAGGTCCTGTGTGTACAAATTTGGGATAAGGGGCCGTCCATAAATTACGTCATCGCTTTTTTTCCATTTTTGGACCCCCCCTCCCTAAAATCATCCTACCATCATAATTTGTCTAACCCCCCCCCCTTCTCGGAAAAATGACGTAATTTTTAACAAACCTCCGTTTTGAGTAAAAATAATGCTTTTTAATCACTACATAATAAACTTAAAAAATGTACCAATCAAATGTGAATTTACCTTCAGAAATAAAACCAAAATGACTTCCTCAATGGAAAAATAAACTATAAAACAATGCCTTAAAATAGTCTAATGTATTTTATAGATAATTATTTTATAATAGTTGAGTTGTGTTAGAATTTATCATTGTGTTACTCTTAAAATTTGATATAAAACATCATATTTACAATGACGTCATATCAAAGCCAACCCCCCCCCCCCCTTGCACATCACCTTACCGTCATTTTCAATCTGGACCCTCCCCCCCCTATTTTCTGATGACGTAATTTATGGACGACCCCTAAAGCACTTTGGTGATGAAAAATTTGACATATAAAAAAAATTCCCACATCAACCATGTCAAGGTGAAAAAGTGTACTGCATAATTATATTCTCAACATATTAATTATGTTTAAATTTAACGATAGGGTAAAAGTAGTTAATTACAAGAAATATGAAAAGTGCCTTTGTTGACCTTAACATTTAGAACTTTTTTAAATGCATATTTCGTCCCTATAAAAAGTTTAACTCTATATTCCAACCACCCTTAAATGGTTACAGAATAGTTTTTTTATCATCTAACATTGGAGAGTTAAATCGTTTTGTTTTATATTTTAAGGGTTTCGGCAACGATTGACACGTGCTATTAAACTGAATGTTTTAACACTAACAATCTATATATTAATAGGCAAGCATGTTTCTTTTCTTCCTTTTTTCTCAGCTTGTGGGCATCGTATGAGAAATCCGGGCATACCGTTAGAAAGGTATAGTCCTGTAGATGAGCAGAATCCCATTCTAATTCCCATCGGACTCCAGGGCTACGCCCCACAGGCTTTCAAAGTTCCAATGTTAAACTTATGGAGAAAGGGGAATAGAATGAATCATTAGACAGCTATTAGAAAATTGGGAAGAACAGATGTTTTGATTCTAAAATGTTTTTAAGCTTCTTGGGTCCAGACCAACTGAAATTTTGATCGAATTTTGATCAGGAGGCGATTTCTAGTCTATATATTAATAGGCAAGCATGTTTCTTTTCCTCCTTTTTTCTCAGCTTGTGGGCATCGTAGGAGAATTCCGCGCATACCGTTAGAAAGCTATCGTCCTGTAGATGAGCAGAATCACACTTTAATTCGCATCGGCTCCCAGAGCTATGGCTTACAAGCTTTCAAAGTTTCAATGTTAACCTTATGGGAGAAGAATAATCGTTAGACAGCTGTCGTAATAACAAATGCTAGCAAATCAGGAAGAACAGATGTTTCAGTTATGAAGCATTTTAAAACTAATTGGCCCAAGATCAACTGGATTTTTGGTCGAATTTCGACCAGTGGGCGATCCCTAGTGATAATGATTTGTTACTCGTAGCAGTACTATAGTAGGATTCACGAAAATAGTCCGATGAGAGTCGATACATTGTTGCCAAATTCATTCCGAAACACATTTTTTTACTGTATTACACATGGTTAACGTACCCACAAAAGACAACATTGCAGGGCGAGAGGGGGTGAGGGGGGAAACAGCTTTTAAAATTTCCATCGGACTATTTTCGTGCATCTTACTATAGACTAGCCCTTCGTTTAGTTTGGATATCGTCGTATGCATGTCATCTCAATGCCCCTTAAAACTCTGGTCATTATTGTAGGATCTTTCATTCGGCAGGGAAACCATTGATGATACAAAAACTTCGTAGTTTAACTTTGATTCAAACAAGGTGGATTATTGAAATCGTAAAATATGGGGTGCAATTTTAAATTAAAAATAACTCTGGCTCATAAAAGCAAAACAAGGTTGAAATTTTATAATGGGAAAGTGCCTATAGGAATGTAAAATAATATTGGGCAAATTAATTAAATTGGTTCAACTCCAAATTAACCTGATAATTTGTATGGAATGTTCTCTTTGAAACCTGTATTTAATTTAGGATTAATTTGAACACAATCATTGATGTAAAAAGGATTTATGCTTTGTTGAATAATAATGCTTTATGTTGTACTAATTTTGTTAACCTCTAAAAGTGTCTTCTAAAATATCTTAAAGTAATATAAATTACAAATATATTTTAGGTTCAAATGGCTTAAGTGTATACAGAGCTTTCTTCATAAAATAAACCATTCCTCCAAAATAGCAAGAACAGTAGCTATTATTATAAAACTTTATTCAGAACATTACCATATTACGCACAACATTGCCTGTCACATTCACAATATAGTTTAATTGTTCCGAAAAAACAAATCTATTAATCAAATTACTCAAGTCCCAACTATTTTAAACGCCTATTTAGTTATTTACAGGAATATTGTTAATAATAAATAATTGTATAATAGTTCTAACCAAATATTCTTTCGCATATCCTGATTTGCGAAGAACAAAAAGAATTGTTCCTGTTGACAAAAAAGAGATCATCTGCTCGCTCTCCCCCACGATTTCGTTCGTTTTGCTCACTCACATTCGGGTTTGCTTTACTCAATGTTACTGAGAAAATTTGTATATGTATATTAGACATAGTTGAAGATCTATAGATCCAGTATAGGTTTGTTGAATCGTCGCTTTTGCAGTTGTTATCTCATATTATAATTTCTAATAATTATTTGGTTTTTACCCTTATAAAATTGCCTTTTAACTATGTTTTTTGGTTACTGTATTTTTTATTTATTTAAACAACCATAAGTACAATATAACACAATTGTAAAGCCACTCGAGCACCCATAATATAAATTTTACAGATGAAAGTTTCTTCAACAATTCTTTTCTTTAATTTTAATTTTTTGATGGATTGGGATCAATTACTTGAATGGATGTTGTAACCAGTCTAAAGGACTTAAGAAGTAATTTCCATATGTAAATGTGACTTAAATAGTCTAACTTGATATTGAGCTCAAAGCTTTGTGGTGTTTGTCCTTCTCTGATGTGAATTTCTTGTCTGTTTCTACACAAAAGATGGTTTGTTTGCGTCTAATGTTTGTAGTGAGGGGTTCTGTTATTTAGAATACTAATGTGACCAAACATATGCCTACATTTTACCTAAGCGTAGTTAGGGTTTATTAGGATAAAGACTTTCAATAATAAATCTTTAATCTCAACATTTTCTTAAAATATATTGAAAAAAGACAAAATGTATTTTTTTAACCCATTTTTATTGGTATAAATGTTTTTACTCAAAAAGCAGAATTCTAATTAGTTATAATTATAATAAAATAGGAATTACAAATTATGTTTATGATTTCACAGATAGATAAATGTAATGTTATTCATAATACAAACAAATAATAATAACTTAGACTAATATTAATAACTCACTTGAAAAACATACTTTAAAACAAATTTCAATTTGCCTCATTTCTATTTCCTATTAAATTAAAGTTTAGCCTCTCCGATAAGTTGTTTTAATTTACAATTAGGCCTAGACATAGGCCTACTTGAAATCTCATCCCCAAATATTACGGAGCAAATTTCTATATTGCTCTTACTTAAAGTCATCATAAATAATTATTCTATGTTCAGAAATGATTAGATGATAAACAAATTTAGACGTGACTCTGAGTATAGTTTATCAGTATTCGACTGTATTCATGCGAGACAACTAAATGTACACTACTCATAAGTTGCCCAGATGACAGATGTTTTTAGTTTATACTCGTCGCTGATGTAGTATGTTGCTGTGTCTACTAGTGTATAAACTCTGATCTTATAAAATATTCACCTACTAAATATTACAATTTCTTCTAATAATTGATTATTTTCACCTTGCATGTTTTGAAATGTTTCTTTTGTATGTAACAGGTAACTATATAATACAGTAATAAGCAATCATGTTTCGTTTCCTCCATTCTTCTCAGCTGTGTCAATCGTAAGAAAATCCATATATATCGTTGGAAAGGTGTCCTGTATATATCCATTATAATTCAAATCGGCGTCCAGGACTTCTAAAGTTTTTATGTTAATCTTATGGAAAAAGTTTAATTTATTGAATCAATAGACACGTGATACAGTAAACATAACAACAAAACAGAAAGAACAGGCTTTTCAGTTGTAATATTTTTTATTTGTGTTGTTCACATTAAATGAATTTTTTGTCTGAATTTTTTATCTGCAGTTTTAATTATATTACGGTCAATCTGAATGTATCCTATACTTAGTTTGCTTGTAGTAATATTAGGTGTTTTAATGTAATAAGTAACTTTACACTAAAACGTTAACTAAGATGATATAAAATTATAATAATTATTAAAATATTATTCTTTATTTTTAATAATTGGATAGGTTAATATGTTTAAAGGTGTCTGAAATTAGACCGAATGGCAGGTAAGCTGCTGGAAAAATTTAGGCTAGACCCACTCCTGAGTGTTATACAATCCTAAGTGTTTGACTGAATATAGCCTATTGAGAATCACTTCAATAAAAATGTTTGGATGAAAACTAGAAGAGTACCTAAGTATTTTTATTTCTATTATTTTTTATTATATTTTTACTAACACTAACACTGTGTGGAACTGTATTCTTGGATACAAAGAGAGATAGATGTCCGTATCTTTCACTTAACCAGCCAAGAGCTACGTGTGCCTTGCTGTATCGTGTCACTGCATAACTGTCGTTCTGTCCTTGTCTTGTGTCTGTTAGTCTGTTGCTTTATACAAAGGGTTGTTGTCAGGGTTGGTTGTCTACGGGGTTTATATTCTTAATCAAAAGAACTCTTCATAGAGATATGGCCACTATTTCAATTATTGTTCAAGTTTAAAATAATAAAATTTATAAATACAATAGACTAATATTGTTTTTGTTTTGTCTCTTCCATACGAAAGGTCACATTAGAGAAGTATTTTAACACTAATAAGCTATATTTAAATGAATGGATACTTTTATATAAAATAAAGAAATGATTCTATCGCTGTTAAAAGAGGAAGCGTTGTTATTACATTAAACAATCAAGGATGCCATGATTTCTATATAGCTATAATCGAACTTATAATTTTCAAACCAAGTGGATCATAAAATTATGACGTCACATGAGATTCAATTGTATATGGCCGATTCAACGCCTTTTAAAGTTACCAGATAAGAGTATCCTATAATGCGTTCCTATCAACTTGTCAAAACAATTTAATATAACATATTTTTATTGAGATGTTTTTTTTACTCATCATGAATAAGCTCATAGCAAACCTTACATCGTTTTCGTATTTCTAATTTGAGTTTGAAGTGTATGTAAATGGGTTAGTTTGAGTTGTTTTTATTTCTTTATAAAAGTACGTTAATGTTCATTTTTTTATTCAATGTTCCATTAAAATTTCTAAAAACTATGTAAATTTTTTACTAGATAATTTTCAATGCTCTTTGGAATATGTATTAATATTTATTCAATTTTTTTTAAGACACATGACATACTCTAAATATTTTATTTTGCAATGTATTCTAATGAAGCATACCTCAAACATATATTTTGTTAAACAAAAATCTATAACTAAAGATTCTTTCGTCCTTTCAAAATTGATAAGAAAAATGTACGCTTTCGAAAATATAATGAAATATTAAACTGGTTATTTTTTAAGGAGTCTATCTTCTTTAGAGAGGGTCCCTGATGGTTAAGTTTAGGCAGTGAAAGCTACAAAAAGCGTTCATATATTCGTTTCTCAACGGTAAACCATTGCTTCTATCCACCACCATCTTCTAGGAAATGTAATTTCCAACTTACTTACTTTGAAATAAACCACATTTTTAACGTCATTCTATGCAGATCAAATCAAACAATTATTACAATTATACTGTATCATGAAATTTTTTTTAGGTTTAACTTAAAGGAATCCTTAGCTTTTCATATCCACTGAAATGTCAAAGTTATAAACATTACAATAATTTAGTGATATTTTCTTCAAATTATAGTTGAGTATTAATATACACAACACACTTTTACTGTATTTTCTCATAGTATATTATTTAATAAATATGAGGCATGTTTGAATTTTTTTCTTGGAACTGTTAGTAGTATAATTATATTAAAAATTCCTTTCACAGTTCAAAATATGTTTTTCAATTGTTAAATAAATAAATAAATTTAGCAATGTATAAGAATATTTATAAACATATTTTAAGAATTTTTATGTTGTCATATAATTTATTGCAACTACAAAAACTGAAAGAGACAAAACAACATTTTTCAAAATGAACATATGAGAGGCTCTCTTTAAACTATATTAATTTCATTTGAAATCGTGCCCTAAACGACAGCTGAAAGTTTGCAAAAACAATATTAGGAGAAAATATCCAAACAGACAAGAGGCACATGACAAAGTTGGCCTTTGAACTTCAGTTCAAGTTACAGAGACAAAAGATTTACATTTGGCACAAATTACACCAATTCAGCCTCAAGCATCTCATTCACGTTATGGACTTGTGTTCGTGTCGTGACTGCTTTGTTCAGAATTTTTCTTTTGATATAATGAAAGGAATTTAATCTATTGACGATAAAAAATACAAAAATCAAGTTATGTATTTATATTAAATTATTACATGAACAGTTGAAGCTCTACGTTAATTTTACGAGATTGATTAGTACGGTAAATAAACAAAATGCGTAGATACATTATACTTTGAGTAAAATGGGTAAAATTTTATTTCATTAAATATAGTACGTTGTATCTCCTCGTCTACAATAATTATTGTTTGTTGCCACCAATGTAAATCTCAAACTGCATCCTTTAGCAAACATGCCTAAATAATTCAGGGAAGTTAAGCAATTGTACTAAATTTTCATTTAAATCATGCTAAGTTTTAAACGGTAACCATATCGAGATTTAGTGGATACTAAGGAAAAGGTTTTGAGTTGTTCAATCTGTGTATAGCTTTTATCATTATTATATCTAAAATATTGCAAATAAAATTTGATAACGGCTATATTTTTTGTGCAGTACTGTATATTCAAGCATTAAATAATAACTAATCTAAAGAATAAAAAATATATTTATATCATTTCGTTCATTTAGTTTCTTATTTTTATGCTCTAGTAATTTTCTTAAGATTAGGCCTATTACTACACACCACCCACACTGCACACTGTTAAAGTAGTAAATTATTTATTTTATTTATGAAATGGAAACAAGAATCTGTTGAATGATATGTCATAGTGTCGTTCTTTACATGATAACACAGAGTAGCTGCAATTTAACGTAGCTATTTAAACGTTTTCTTTTTCTATGACGATTGTTAAGATTGCTAAAATATTATGTTTGCGGTAATGGCTAACAAGTTTGTTAGGTTAGCACAAAATTAATCTAGAGAAATAATTAATAAAGAGAAGCTCATTACTTCATGTGAAAGTCTCAGATTTCGAACATTTAAGTATTTAAATTTAAAGTATGAATTAAACGAGAGAAATGCATCACGCATCAAAAGTCCAGGGAGGATAAGTAGCATTAGTTTCATCACACACTGTTAATAATTTTGAGAAATACATTTCTGAATACTTAATTTTTCTATCGTAATCAATCTTTACTCTGCTTATGATTTCTTTGAAATTGTCACTTAAACATACTGTGAAAATCTAAAAAAAAAATATATAAGATTAACTTATAATCTGTATTAAACTAAACTATTACTTTTGCTGATAAAATATCTGTTTTATGGTATCTGATATCATCAAATATAGTCTACTAGTTAAATAAATATAAAACCATTGTCATATACAATCCTAAACCAAGTCAGCGGCAATGGTTTGTTTGTTTATGCTATTATATAATAAAATAACTTTCACTCATTCGCCATTTAGTGATTTAATTATTACAATATTGGTTATCTTGTTTGACCTTGTACAACTCCCTATAGTCATCTACTAATAACGGTAGGTATAAGGTATATAATGCTTAGAAATACAACGTATCTTGCAAGCATACATTTAGACAATCAAAAAGCGATACAATAACAAGTTATAATATTTTGAAAAACGTAAATCTCGAGACAAGTTTCCGTTCAACACATAGCTTCAAGTACGTGACCGCCACTGTTTGTACTTGTACAACCAAACTCCAATACAATCAACTGGCCTAAGTAAACAGAGCAAGAGTTGGAACCCTAACTTACAAGCCAGGCAGGTAAACTCACTTTACTCTGCATTTTAATGCATGCTGCGGCACCGGAAGTACGGTAGTTAATGATAAGTTAAGGTTGCATCTTTAAATAAATATCTTATAAATTTAAATCTATAATATATATGTTATAGATTTTTTCTTTTCTTATCAAAACATTAACCATATTTCTTTACTGCCTAACGTACATTTCCGTAACAATTTATATTTTTTCAAGAAGTTAAATCTAAAACAATTCTAAGTATGTCTTTAAAATGTAATTGCAGTGTCTAAAAATTAATGAGCAGATTTCAAAACACTAGCATATGTAAACTAATAATATGAAGCCAGCTTAATTTATACAGTAGTACCAGGGGGACCGAGCTTAAGCTCGGTAAAATTATTACTTTCGTTAACACACAAAGCTCGTTCGCTCCGCTCACTCGCCCTCTTTCATTTTAAAGACGAGCTCGTTCGCTTCGCTCACTCGCCAAGCCGACGGGTGCTGCACTTTGGTATAATTGTCTTAAACTACAGGTTAAAGATGTAACACATTGGTTTACATCAGCAGTTATCAGCTGATTTTTGTTCAATTAATAAAATCTCCATAAGGATAACATGGAAACTTTGAAGGGCTCTAGCGCAAAAACCGGATTTTTCCCAGCTATGGGACCAGCTCCAATCGATTTCTGGTGGCCAAAACCCCCATATTCAATCAAAAAATAAAAAATCCTTGGAGCAAAAAAAAACTTTGCCCGGACAAACGGAGCTTGTTTTAGAGTATAAGATATGTATTTCGCTAAAGGATATAGCCTATGGAAGTTTCATTGCTGTATCAGCTGATTTTTTAAATCTCGTTATATTTTTGTTCTTACTAGTTCTAGACAACCTGAGAAGTAACATTTTTCTGTAGAAAATAATTTTGGAATTGGAATTTACTGTGTGTTGTAATAGTCCCTATTATTTTTATCTTTGGGACTTCATAAACGATATGATATGTTTAATCATTTCATAATCCACGTCAATAAGTCATAACGGAAGCCTAAAACCTAAAATTTCAAATATTTTTCCCATCTATGACAAGAAATGAACTACCACTGGAATGCAAGTTATGCTATAGGGTGAATTTTGAATGTATTAATCCTTGGAAAAATAAACTTTAAAACTTATCGTAATTAATTTTTCAGGTAAGAGTCAAGTAAATCTACTAAAAAAATATTAAATCTGGTATTTCATTTTAAAACGACCATTATATATTGAGCTGAGTTCTAAATCATATTTTAATAAAACAGAAATGTTTATCTCACAAAGGGTAAAAATTAATGGAGTATAGCATTCCCCTTTATGTTTTCATTTGTTATAAAACCATTGTCAACGGAGTGCCATTGAAGTTGTGAAATGTAATAGAATCCGTGCCATCACCATGTCAGCTGCCTGCGCTGTTGTCGGGCAGACCTTTGGCTTCAGAGCTTTGGTGCTATAATGGTTTGATTTTATCCTGGTTAAAAGTTAAAATATATCCAACTTTTACTTAAACTAAAAAAATTCTCATTAGAACCTCATTGAGTGTTTTATTAGTACTACGGAATTCAATTTACTGATCTTTGAACTCTTACAATATCCTACAGTTAGATAAATTAAATCTGAGATTGTATTTTGGATATTGATAATGTTTTAACCTGCCCCAAAATATAAATAATGTCTTTATGTTGTAGTCCTATACATTATTTTTCTGTTGTAGTCTTATGTACATCGTTTAATTTGTCATGAAATACGTAATGAAATAGGATGTCATGAATATTATATTCATGTTTGCCTCTAAAATAATGAAGTAACCCAGTTATATATTTTTAAACCGTCGTCCTATTTTAGCCCGTTTATAACACCCACAGGCAAACATACTGTTGACGATATCACAACAATGTGTATTAAGAACGGAAATCCAGTTTTTTTTGGGGGGGGGGGAATTGTAGAGATAATTCGATAATAGGAAAAAATTCTTTACAAAAAGTTTTCAGAAAAAAATTGATATTTTATTCGTTCTAAAACTATTTTATTTACTAACTAAAATCAATTTAAATTTCGAAAGTTTTTGTGTACTATTAATTTAAAATTGATTTAAGTAATGCCATGTTATATTCAGTGTAGTTTCAATACTTATATAGTATAACATAATGCTCAGTTAAAGGCGGCGACACACTACCGGACTTTTCACCGGACCGAGCATCGTACCGAGCAAAAACATTAATTCCGATCGTGTGCTAGGGTCCGTACATCGGACCTAGCACCGGACTGAGCATCATACCAAGCGCTCTTTAGGCGGTTTTCTGGCGAAAAATCAAGATCGGTCCGATATATGGTAGTGTTTCAGGGTCAATTTCCCTCCGAACGCCGTACCGAGCGTCGCCCCGAACGCTCGTGATGGAAAGCCCCTCCCCCATCCACCACACCATCAAGCGCTCTCACTCACTCACGCTCTCCCTCTCTTTCTAACTTCCTTCACCTCGCTCATTAGATTTGTTCGGTACGATGCTCGGTCCGATGTACGGTCCGGTGGAATGTCCATTAGTGTGTCGCGGCCTGCTCACACCACACCCGACTTACCCCCCCGACCACACCAATCCTTCACCACGGCAGACGGAGGGTACAACTGAGGCTGTAGCTAAGCAACAGATGACGGGTGGCCGGTGTTTGTCGCTGTCACCGATGCGATTGTTGCTGCTGGGTTGCTTCATTTATCTGCCTTATCTCCCTGAGTTACGGAGTAAAGAAGTTAACATGGCTTTTGACCTATTAATAAAATATTTCTTGGTTTACTGTAAACTCGGAAATTATAGTCTACAAATTTAAAATTTGTACAAGATGAATCTTAAAGTAATAAACATGTATGATTTCTTATTACTTCTTGGCTATTAGTAACTGAAGTTTAGCTTTGTGTCAGCTGACCTAAATTTTTATTTGGAGCTTTTATGCTGGGGCATCTATTTTGAAAAAATTATACATTAAATATACTTTGTGTCTGGTACATTGATATATTTTGTAACATAACAACAGGAATTTCAAATATTTTCGCCAATAAGTCACTGAAACCATAATATATACCTTAAAGATGGCAGTGGTTGTTTGCACTGTGGTGGTTTGCACTGCAAAGTGGTTGTTAGTGTCTGAACCAAAGCTTTATTTCCGGCTGTAAAGTGCTTCCTGTCTTCAGACGTGACGGAAATTTAAGCATTTATTTCACCTTCAGTTCGATCTCGTTAATGTTATGTTTCTACATTTTAAAAGGATAAAATATTTTAAGTCTGTTCACTTAATTAATAATCATTTAGACATCAGAAGTATTTTGAAGATTAAAAAATATTGTACTTCAAAATATCCCAAAAAATCGTAAATACTTATATATGTGAATGATTTTAGATAAGCCATTTACCAATTTATTTAAGGAAATTAGATGGTAAATTATAATTTTATAACTATGCAACAAAACTTTAAATACCTTTAAAAATAAGTACAGCGTATCAAAAATTATTAAATAAAAAATAATGTTATATTATAAACTTTATAAATTAAATGTTTTTATCACCTTAAATTACCTCCCAGCTCATAAGATTTTTCATGTCTTTGTCAGTGACGTTGGCAACCCTGATTACGTCACACAAAGAGCTCTCTCTAAAGTACAGCTACTCGAGTGATGAGTCTTTTACTTGTAGACTTCCCATTACGGATATTAGGCTCTATAGCAACTCTTCCTGCATTCAATTCAAAATGAACAAACCCACTTTCTCTGACATAAAATGCAATAGATAGTTTATGATTAAAACAAAATGAAACTCATCGATGTTTAACATTTACTCTCCTGGAAACACTCTGTATTTACAACCTTAAATATTATACAGTACTAGGGGGCCCGTGCAGCGCAATGCGCTGCATTTATTATAGAGTATTAAATCTTGCTCCATGGTAATGGACAGAGTTACTTTGAATAAAAATTAAACTATAGTGAAAATCAGATAAAACATAATGGTGTTTCATCAATCGATTTTCATTACTAATTCTGCAACTTGCCAATGTGACACTGTTGAGATTTGGTGGTTGTTTTTTTAGTTCAAAATTAGCTCAGATTACGTAGTTGTTCTTTTGCCGATTTGCCTTAGGGTCTCTGTCTTAACACTCTTATAAAATCTAGAATAAATTCACAGATGTTGGATATTCATAGTTCATCAAACATAAAACTTAAATGACAATAAAAATAAAAAAAAATCAACATTTCATTTATCAGAATAAAAATCAACATTTCATTACAACTCCCCGGTCCTGTATGAGTTATGCAACACTCACTGCGGCTGTTATGAGGTAGTTGTAGGCATAGTGAATGAGTCCTCATTAGGCTACTATTAAAAAAGAACTAAAGCCCCTATAATTCGTAATTTTTCATGGCATTACAGAATGTAAATAAAGAAATCACTAAAATAAGGAGAATCTACATATTTGTTAGTGTGGTCCATTTTGGTTTGATGTGGCATTTATTTTTTTATTGAAATTTCTCTTTGTACAAACCATATTTGAGATAAGCTTGTTTTCTACACTGGAAGTAAAAAACATTTAAATGTCGTTTGTTTTAAACATGAGTTTTAATATGTGTATCATTCTTCATTAAATTTTTGTATAGTATAATATTAAACAAACAGGTTATAACACCTACAGCCAACTATCTTTTTTCCTTATAATTTACAGAGTTTGAAAACCCATGCTCACAAATTTAGTGTTCTATTTTAATATTTGTAAACTTTCGTTATTGTTTAAATACCAATCATACAACCCATAAGACCCACGTCAAAAATTTCAATTTCCAAACTTGTTTTGGTAGGCCCTGCATGAATTTTTCTAAGGTTACGTTACTAAACTTATTTTGTGCCCAAAATAAACGTAAATAAAATGTTAAAGAAAATCTTCCCTCTAAATTTTGAGAAAAGGTTCAAATACGACAAAAGACACTTCTTGTTTAAAGTATGAAATTGTGTTGATATTTCAGTACCAGTAGTTCCATTGCTTGTATTCAGCTTTTAACATGTGTTTGTCTGTTTTACAATCAACAGCTGTTTTATATTGCAATTCAATACAAATTGTTCCCCATGTTAATCTTATGGACAAAAAATGAACTTTGAGGGCTTCCCGTGAACTCCAGAATTAAAATATCAAAATTCTAAGACCTTATTGCAAAACTACGAACTGAGGCCATTCTTTTGACACCTCAAACTTTAAAAATTGGTCCAGAAATAAGGGAGGAGTAGTGTTAACAAAAAAAGGCCATCACGTATTATATATATAGAATAGATATTATTTAACCAAATAGAATTTAACCACAAAACTGAACATCATTGAAAATTACTGGAATTGTAGATAAAGTACCTGTGGCCGAGCTTTTGCTCGATAAACACAAACAGTAATATTCTTTATAGTAATATCAGTTACACCTTTACACCAGTTACACCTTAGTGCACTAAAATGCCCAGTGCAAAAAGGCTTTTTTGTTCAAGACGAGCTTGTTCGCTCAGTTCTCTCGCTTTCATGATGAGCTCGTTCGCTTCGCTCAGTCGCTTTTCTAACTCTTTTCAATGTAGGCTACACGGATGCTACACTCTGGTGCATATTTGTTCAATCTATAACACGTTGATTCTAATTGTTTTGTTGTTTTTATAATTCTTACTAATCCTTTTGTTTTTAAATTAAAACGTAATTCTATAAATTGGTATAAGGTTCTTTATACTTTTACAAGACCTTTATTTATCTAAACATTCACATAATCAGAACTATGAATTACAATTTAAAACGTAATCAATTGTTTTTATTATACAGTAGTACCATTTAATAATATAGTAACTGGCTGACATGCAAAACAGCCTATTAATAACTAAAACTATTAATAACAAATTGACAAAAATAATACTAAAATAAAAAGTTTTGTGGCTTTTAGGGACAAAAGATTCTACTGGGAGCGTTACCAACTTGTGAACCATTACAAATTGACATATCATAGTTTTTACTATAGTAATTGTCATTTAAAAAAAGAGCTATAAATTTTACTGGTTAGCTAACTGAGCTTGTGTGCAAATCATAAAAAAATTTGATCGTGATAGGAGCGTAATAGGTAATGAATTGTGGTTAGAGAAACCTACTTTATTTACATTAAAACGTGTTTTGGTTTGATTTTAAAACAAGAGGTGTCAAATGCTACCCAGAATATATTGCTATCCACACTCAATTTATATTGAGTGAAGATGTTTTATTAATTAAAACTTAAAATGTATCAGCCTACAAAATGTTATAATTCAGGTAGCTGAATGTTCCAAAAAACATTTTGGTCATGTTATAGATTGCAGAATTATAGTAGTTCGTTAACATCAAAGACGTTTGACCTACATGCTAGGGAAAAAGTAGCAAGTAAAAACATTACAACAAAATGCGAAATTAATAAGATTTATATTTTTTCTGAAAGGTTCTCCTGAAATATTTTTCTAAAAGATTCTCCATGTATTTTAGAAAGGTCTGTCGTTTTATACGAAATCAAGTGTTTTGATTAGGATAGGAGGAACGAATATTGACAGTGAGTGAAGATGGTCTACTTTGAGTTGCCGTGTTAAAATTTGGAGAAAAAAATAACAAAATCTTGCAGGAGCAAAATTATCCACTCAATCTTAGAACAAATTAGATAATGAAATGGATATGGTGAAATTTCTAAAAGTTTACTGACCCTGAAATGGGTATCTGAGCATTCGTAATGTTTTCTCAAAAGGACTATGATTTCTTTCAAAAACTTATTTTCCATAGATCGATACAGGTAACAACGGACAGCCTGAAGCATTTACAAATGGGTGGCTTAATCAACAGGAATGAAAATGGTGATTTAGGGCGAATGTCCTATTCAAATTTTATTGTTAAAATATTCTATAAATTAAAATTAAGATTTCTGGAAACTTTCGTAGTGAACAACTGGTAATCCGCTATGGTCCATGCTATTTTAATTTTATGACTAGGGGCTTTTGCACCTATGAGCCACTATGGTTTTAACTGCCTAAGACCAGCGGATTCTTCAGACATTTTTCTTAACTGATTCCCAAAAGCGTGGTGCAGCTACACAATATAAATTGCCATTTTGGTCATTCAAAACAAATATTTGACCAGTATTTAAGTATCTAACTAATAAAAGCACTAATAATTTTTCATATTTTTTTTACAGTAAGTTGTTGAAGATTTAGTATCTAAAAACTATAAAGCTCTTTGACAATCTGACGATAAAGTTATATTCTATTTAGTTCAGAATGTCGAAATCGCAATGTTGGGGTCACGTAATTATACCATGTAGATGTTGAGAATATTTACATTTAGCTTCAAAGCTCTCGGGAAATTAAACAGCGGTTGACTCAACTAAGTTAGATGAGTTGACTTGGGGTTAGACTCATCGAAACTTAGCGAAAAACTGCGTGACTGACATCATGGATGACAGATTAACATGGAGTAATTGTAAATTCACTTCATATACAACAGAATCTGCGCCATCCATTACTTATTTACAACTTTACAATCCATATTATACGTGACTTTAAGGTGTTTGATGACATCTTGCGTACATCAGCTTTGTATAAATCAAATAGGGCTAAAGTGGTTTTTAGAAGGTAAACACATTTATCCTCAAATTAATTTTCTAAACTTATAAAAAAATATACTAATGTATTATAATGTTAAAGATTCAAAAGGCAAGTTTTGCAAAATCCAACAATGGCAGGTGAGCACCTGTTATGATATAAATCCTATTTCCAATATGAAAATATTATCCTTTCTCCATTTTTAAATCTTTTCATTCAAAATATTCTTTGTATTAATATTTAAAACCTGAATTAAAATTCAGAAATTTTTTATATTTTTAGGTTCATATAAATAAACATACAACATGGCCATACGGCGATTAGACTTTTCACGGTTTCTTAATGTTGGCACATTGTAAAATAAGTCTTACCCCCAGTACGGTGCAGTATTTGATATTCAGCAAAACTTTGGTGAAAGTCTCAAGAGTCCTCTTAAAGAACCCGTCTTATGGCATCTGTCAAAAATCAAATGAACCACATCGAACCGCTGAGCCGGAATAGACTGATGATGGCCGATTTGTTTTCCATTGATCTCTTGTAGATTAAAAAAAAGTTAAGTTATAAGGTTTTTCTTTTACAAAGGTAAAAGAATTATTTTAGGGTTTGAGGGATCACCCCTCATAGTATTATCACCTCAGAAGATGATAATACTATAATACTATGTTTAAATTTTGATTTTTAGGAAAGTAGCTAGTGCTTAATTATAGAAACTTTATTAAACCAATCTGTGAGTAAACCATAAAATTAAAAAATCTAATGTAGTTTGTTTTGTTTTAATTACTATAATACGACTTGCTAGCATTAAATATACGTACAAATTTATAAAATATTAATTTATTTTAAAACTAGATGTAAATAAAAATATAGAACATCATCTGTGGTGGTCTACAGTTTTACACATAAAGTAAGATATTTTAACCTGAACTTGACAACTTTGTTTTCTCCAAGTCCTTTTTAAAATTATTTACTTTTTTATTTATAATTTGCCATGTTAGTTTAAAGTCCATTAATAAATTAAACACAGAAAATTAAAATTAACGGATAACATGTTTACAGCGGTTAGTGCCCGCAATCGCAAATACATGCGGTCACGGGATGGTTTTTTTTCAAATTTCCTCCGGCTGACCTTGACCTTTTAGCCTCCACCATCCATCATCTCACCTTCACCTGTCAAATTCAATCTATGCTAATTTTATGCCAGCCCCTGAGTCGGAAAAAGACTATAATAAAATAACAAGGCTTTGCGGTTTAATAGACTTAACTACTGTATGCTGCCGAGTCAATAGTGCGTAGAGTATTGAAACAAATAAAAAAAAGCATATGACAAAGGTGTTGTTTGAAGTTCAGCTCAAGTTTCAAGGACAAAATGTTTCCAGTTGACACAAATAACACCGATTCTGCCGCGAGCGCCTCGTTCACGTTATGGGCTTGTGTTTGGGCCGCGGCCGCTTTGTTGAGATGGGCCCTTTTGAGGCCTTCAATGATAAAATGTAGAACAATTTTGACTGACTACAATCCCATGATTGTAGAAATTTTTAACTTATTGTTTGAAATTTATTTATGTTTTTTCACAGGCGATTTCTATTTGAGTGTAAATTACGTATTATCTTGTTCGTTTTTGTACTTTTATTAATACATACAAACAGTTCTAGATTTTAACATTCAAACTTGGAAATATTTTTTCAAAAGAGTTAGAGAAAAAATTATACTTTGTGTAAATTAAAGTACCCGAAAAAAACTGACAATCAAAAAATATAATTTGATAAAAAAAACTTAATAAAATTCAATAAAACATTATCTTGATATAAAAATTTTCATCAATTCTTAAGAAAATATGAAATATTCTTGTTGCTCTTTATAAAGGAATATACTAATTTAATTGCAGAATCAAACAATATAATGACAAAGGAACTTCTAGGATTTATTGGAATATTTTGAATTTTTTCACTATAATTTTACGAAGATAAAAACAACTATTCATAAATAAAAACATACATTTCATGAAATATATTTTCAACTATTCGTTCTGCCACTGATTTGAAAAAAACTCGGTTTATTACTTATTAGTAAGGGAGGTTTACCAAACATTTTATGTCTTGAATATTATGAACAAAATTATCGAATTAGATTCATAACTTGTCCGATTTGTATCATAATGTAGACTGAGATCTCAAAAGCAAAAATTAAATTGTGACTCGATCTTTGTAAGTAACTGTCACTATGTGTAGTAATTGATCTTTAATCTTTGATAGAGTATTTCTGCCTTAGTAAAATGCATCGTTTAAGATTTTTGTATGTAATGTCATTACACATAACAATAAATATATGGAAAATAAATATATACACATTATTCATGGCTGAATAAATTAATAAGCAGAATAAAATTAATCGAGCATCTTATACCATTGCCAACATTGATATAACCAATTGATTGAACTTTTATGAATCTTATAGCCCCAGTCTGGATTGAATGAAAAAAATTATTAAGTTGTAGAAATAATAATACTAGCCTCATATAATATTTAGGGCCATATTATATATTGTAAAGTTTCAATACTTCTTGAGTATAATATTATTCTCAGTTAAATCTCTGCAATTATACCCCCTTCCACCATTCCCTTAATCACCCCCCCCACCCCCCAATCAGTGTCTGGGTATTAGACGGAAGGTACGACTGTTTCCGTAGCTAAGCAACAGATGACGGATGGCCGGTGTTTGTCGCTGTCACCGATGCGATTGTTGCTGTTGGGTTGTTTCATTTATCTGCTTTGTCGTTGCCAAGTCTCTCAGCGATAAAGTAAACATGACTGATGTGCTGGCCTTAATTGTGCCTTTGTAACTCGCGGCAGGGTTGCCAACGTAGCTAAGATAACTTTATATGAACGGGGAGTTGCACACAGAAATTTATAGTTAATAACAATCACAAACAATAGGTCTATTACATGAAAGTTTAATGAAACATTTTTTTAATACGCAAACTAAACGATTACACGTAAATGCATGCTTTCACCCTATTTACAGCTGATTATTAACAGATGTTTCAAATGCTTTATTCAGTCCCCAATGTTATTTAAATGGAAAATTTTGAGATTTCAATGTTGATAGCGCCTTTATTTTCAGTCCGATTCTCATCAATTTTTGGCGGAAACAACTACAGACCAAGCCCTATCCAACGACACCATAAACTTGAAAATCGGTTGAAAATTGTAGG